>JASANB010002654.1:0-84329 GCA_030248155.1 Sabatieria punctata
GCTACACAATGCACCAAGCCGCTTGTCGATAGCTTGAGAATTGGGTGAATGGCAACCGTTTGAATGTCGGTCACCGGAAGTGGCCCGGCACATATTTCGAGATTTGTCGTGGTTGGGTCCCCCCCTGGTCAGACCATAAGACGCAGAATTGCATGTAGATTTCGAATCTGTAATTATCTTGCCGGTCTTCCATGTTCATTTTCGAGATACGGCCTCTCAAAGTTTAGGAGCAGTCAAACAGTGAAAACCCAATATTAGACAAGCTCGTGAATATATTTCGATAGGTTATCCGATTCTCTTTAAAATGATGTATTTGCAGTAAAAAATCTATTACCGATGACTGATTTACAGCTTTTCAATGTCCAGTGGCCCATAGGCAAATGGGAAAAAAGAAGGGATCTGGCTGGCCATATTCAATTGAACTTTTGACTGCCGAGCTACCAGCTTTCAGAAACAACCATATGACCATCAGACGCAGAACTGCATGTAGATTTCGAATCTGTAATTATCTTGCCGGTCTTCCATATTCATTTTTGAGATACGGCCTCTCAAAGTTAAAAAACAGTCGAAAAAGTTGCAGATGGAATTAAACCGTCTTGTGCACACTGTCTGATAGAGGGTCCAATTACCTGTTTAATAAGACATATCACATCAAAATCGGCCCACCCGAAACAGAGTTATGACGTTTTGAAGTTAGGACCGCACTGGCAAAAATGGTCAAAATAGCCATTTTTGAAGGGCCGCAATTTTGGTTGTAGGCCAGCTAAAGAAAATCGGATAGCAAATACGTCCATGACTTTTCGTGGTCTACAATGCCTGAAAGTTACAGCTTTCTACGCCGATTTTGAAAAATCAGCTGTACAAGGCTGTTCCTGCCAAGGTTCGACTTTTTCGTGGATTGGCTCTTAATTTCTTTCTTTGACTGACTTTATAGGCAATTTGCAGGGTTAAATGCCCAGCTACGCTCTTGCACATGCCTAACTTTACCTTTCTTTCCATTAAAATTGCTAGCATGATTACATTGCACATACCTTAAATCTGAGTTCACCAATCGGAGGAGCTGCATAAGGAATTCCTTTAAAGGACATCATTACTATATTTCCGACAGTACTTTCCTCTCCATCTACCGGTCCATATTGGGTGTTTTTTACCAATGCGTCGATTAGTGAACCACTGATAGTCAGAAACAACCAAGTCCATAAGCTTTTCATTTCTTGTCAGTTTTACGCTTTTCCCAGCTCACTAGAATAGAATTCGGTGAGTTTCTTCTCTTTATGGATCGATAATTCTGCTGACAACCGCTTGTTAGGAATAAAGTTAAACAGGAGAGTTGGTTTGGTTGGCCCTTGGCAGCTGTGCAATTTTAAACCTGAACAGACGTACGTTGTGGCGGCCGCAAAAACTATAACTTTCTTCCTGCCTTCTAAAGAGATATTAGAGATGAGGAACCGGTTGCCTTCTTTGTAATAGAAATTGCCGTAAGCAAAGACTTTGTGGGTTCTCCATTTTGCCTTTGCCACAAATCAGTTAGAGACCTGCACGGCTGACCAGACCGCAGATTATCTTTAGAAAATCGACTGTAACTTTGGAAGCGTTGGTCTTAGACCCATCAATATGGTATTTTTTAAATGGCTGAACGCTACGAAAACCGAATCATCCACACAAAAATTGGGGCTTTGCCAAAAAAGTCTATTTTTTGTTTGGGATACTAATACCAAGAATTTACTCTTGCTAATACGTAGGTACTGTTTAGTGGACTGCACAGGCTGGGCCGGCAGAGAATGATGTCATGTACGTAGGCCAAAATCTTATCCGCCCGTTTTAGCAAGGTGATAGGTACTGTTGCTAAGTAAATTTTAAGTATAATTTTAATTATATTTTTTTAGAAATTTACTAATACAAGTAAATTATTTGGTAAGTAAATTATAATTAAATTACATTTAAAATAAATTTACTTAGCAACAGTAGTGATACAGGGTGTCTCAAAAAATGATCACATTTCGTTTTACTGCCATTTCCGTAAATTTTGACCAAATAGGCTGAAATTTGAACCATAGGTGCCAAAAGTCGGGCAATTTTATGTGCTAAAGTTTGGTGCACTAGGCTTGACTCAATCCCGAGAAATTTAAAAAAAAGTGAAATTTGGTAATTTCAATTGTGAAAGTCGGTCACCGAAAAATGGAAACATTTCCTTTTCCTGTATCTTTTCTAATTTTTGACGGAATTGGATGAAATTTGGAGTGTAAACGCAGAAGTTCAGGGTAATTCGTGTGTAAAAAGTTGACGCATGAACTCCAACGCTATCGTTAGAGCTTAGGCGATAATGTAATGCAACGTTTCTTCGGTGACCGGCTTTTGGTATTGAAATTACCAAATTTCACTTTTTTTGAAATTTCTCGAGAATTGGTAAAGCCTAGTGCACCAAATTTTAACACATAAAATTGCCCGAGTTTGGGCACATATGGTCCAAATTTCAGCCTATTTGGTCAAAATTTGCGGAAATCGCAGTGAAAAGAAATGTGATCATTTTTTCGGTGACCGGCTTTCACTATTGATTTAACAAATTTCACTTTTTTTGAAATTTCTCGGGACTGAGTCAAGCCTAGTGCACCAAACTTTAACACATAAAATTGCCCGAATTTGGGCACCTATGGTCCAAATTTCAGCCTATTTGGTCAAAATTTGCGGAAATTGCAGTAAAAAGAAATGTGATCATTTTTTTTGAGACACCCTGTAGGTTCAGCGATGTTAACGAACCTAAAAATCGCAGCTCCGCTCGGGTCGAGTATGAATGAGCTCTATCAAGCTAGCTGGTTTTAGCTCGCGAGCCAAGACCGGTCGCGTCTTGGCTACGGGTAGTTTACGCTATCCCGTGTGTCACGGCGGCCCCGGCATCCGTGAGAGCGTTTGTTTGCGGGTTCGAAACCGGTCGAAGCGACTGGAAGTAGTCGACGTAAAGCCCAACCCAGACCGCCGAAAGCCGGTGATGGCCAGTAGGTAAATGGGAACCGAACTGGCGCTGCCGTTGCACCTAATGCCAGCAAAAGGGGAGGGTTGTTTGTAGACAGGGCTACCCCATTGAAGGGCTCTGAAAAGAGCGAGGGGTGTCCTGAGCTGTCCGAAAGGACAGTGGAACTCATAAACAAACAAACAAACAAACCGGTAGAAAGCTGGAAAATCTAGCTAAAACACAGCATAAAATCAATGACTACGATTCTTCTCGTTAATTAGCCATCTTGCAAATTTCTGTAACTTAAAATGAAGTAGTAGTATACACAGAAGTACCCGGTTTTTGCGTACGAAAGCTAATTATTTTTCTGGGCTCGCCTCGACGCGGACGCGGAGCTTTCAAACCTTGATAAAGCTGGACGGAGTGGGCCAGCCGAGCTTGTTCAGGCCCGTGAAGAGTAATACGTTAGTTTCTGTCGTCAAGGACACCGGGCATGTTCGGTCATGTGATCATAACATCATCATGTCTCTTGATGCCACATAGAAAGGCATGCTTTTCAATTTTTCTCCGCTAGCTGTACATGTACATTGTACTAGGGGTCCGGGGTACCTGCCCCATCCGGCTTAGGGTCGGACCCCCTATCTCGGCCACCACCCACCCGAGACGATTTTTCCGACCCCTTCCGATTTTCTTGTAAGTAATATTTCTTATCGAATTTTTGTGATTTTTTAAATTTCTCTCAACTCAACTCAACTTTATTCGCAGATCGACACCAAAAATATGGTAAAACGAGGATCGCGAATTTATAAAGACAGTCTTAGAATATAGAACATACTACTGTACAGTAACAAGACCATTATCGGTTAAACGAACAAAAAAGTCATCAGAATGACAGTATCTTACAAAGGCCGACAAAGAAGTATGCACAGTGTTACTGGGAAGTGAATTCCAGATCTGAAAGGACTGGTACAAAAAGGTTTGAGTGGCAGAGTTGGGAATCCGCAATTGCAGATCGTGAGTCTGATTGGCCAATAGCAGTCTGGCGCTTCGACGTCCTTCCGCTCGTTTCAGAAAACAGGAGGCTAGGTACCTTATTTGGTAAAAATACTTGTACAGCAGTACAGTACGCATAATGATGGCACTACGACAGATGGGGTACCAGACACGACGGCCACGTTCATTAGCGAGCAGCAACAACTGATCATAAGACACATTCCAGTTAAAATTATTTATGAACGACCTAATCATCAATCTATGAATGCGTTCTAGCTTCACTTGGTGGCACTGCGCAGCAGCACTTCTCACTTAAATTGCTGAAATCGCCTGTAAAACAGCACTTTTTAGCAGTATTTGGAGCCCAAACTAGCGATTTTTGCGATGTTTAAGCGTTTTTTTGGTACCCAACCCTTCCCCTAGAATTTGGGTTCAGATCCCCGGCTGGCGCCAGACCGCCTACCCCTCCTCTTTTCGCGGATCACCTGTTACATGTCTGCTAGGGACTCCCCCAGCTGAAAAGGCCAAACGCCCCTACCCTCCTCAAATCTAAAATGCAACTCAGGTGGTCTGTCCCGGCCCGTGACAAATCGTGCCGGGCCGTGCATATCTCTACATTGCCTTTTTAATGCCGCCAAGAAATGCCCGACTCTTTAGGATTTAAAACATTTGCGCTACAGATCTCTTGCGGTCCGGGAGCATCCACCCACAACACAGAAGACCACAATTACTAAAACCCCAGCTATATCGTGGGAACCTATCGGAAGCCCGGTAATTTTTCCTGAAATTCAAGTAACTACCGTAACGCGGCCGTAACTTGCAAATTTACGGCCTGCTTACGGCCCTTGCTGAAAAAGCTGCCGAAAATTTTGTACTCGGACAGTACCCCCCACATCGCAATTACCGATTTATATTTACGCTTGTGCGTAGTTTTAGGCTCAGCTTTAGAATCAAGATTTAATTTAAGCATTATTAGTTCATGCTCTAACCTAGCTTTAAACCTGTGGTTACGCTCAAGTTAAACAATCTCGGACGTTGCCCTTCTTTCACTGCCAGCCACTCCTAGCCATGCTGTGTCGATGCCATGATGCTGACAGCTCCCGACGGCCGAGGGCTCCCTGGCATAGTTGGTTTCTCAGACAGCTTCTGACATCGTAGATCTTCTTCCCAACGCGGCATGCTTTGTGGAGCGGCTTCGGTGCAACGGCAGATCCAGTTGGTTCCCATTTTACCTAGTCGCTGTAATCAGCTTTCGGTGGCCTGGGTGGAGCGTTGTGCCGACGACCAACTCTTTGTAGCAAGAAACTTGCCGCGCCGAGAGGATGAACCACTACAACCGCTAGGGATGCAGGGGCCGCCGTGACTCAGAGGCAGCGAGCTACCCACTGAGCCAACGACGCGGACTAAGATACCCTCCTTTTCTATTTCTTTTCAGACTGGTCCTGCCATAGTCCGCTAGTACCAAAAGACTTGAATTCAGATAATTGGAATAAGCATCGGTATGTGCAATCTACAGGGTGTGCCAAAAAAAAACCCCCCAGTAGTTTTTTTGTAGTAAGCACCCATAAATTTAATCCTATTTTAATTTTTCTTTTTTTAAATTAAATATAATTAATTTATTAAATTTTTATTAAATTTATTATTATTCTATTCTGCGTTGTTGTAATGAAATTTGTGATCATAATAATAATAATGGTATTGTTGTAGAATAAGTAATTTTTTATTATTCTGTATTTCATATAATAATATATTGTTTGGTGGTGGGAGGGTGTATGGAGATTAGGTGTGAAATATAAACACTATATTACATCACAATTAAAAGTAGAATCACCCCAGTATTAAATAATATAATATTTAAGAAAATCTCATCCAATTTCTGTTTCTATTTATAATCTAAATTGGTTTAGAATAAAAAAATAAAATGACAAAAATTAAAAAATTAATTAAAAATTAACTAAAATTTATTTAAAATAATTTTTTATTAATATATAATGAAATCAATGGATTCAGTTGAATGTAATGTTTAGAAAATTAAAATATTATTTATTTTTTTTGTTTATCTTTATTATTTTACTTTATTTTTTGATTTTATGTTTGGTGAGAATAAAGCTATCTTAATAAACGGTACATCAATCTTTCAAGAATTTATTTAGCTTTCATTTAAAAAAGGATATTAAATCGGTTGAGATTTCGGTAAAAATGGGTATGTTTTTGCACACCTCTATATCTGTATGTCGAAAAGATCGAAACCTAAATCAGACTTAGTGAGTAGAGTACTTAGTATTATTGCGACCGTAGTTTATTGTGTAGAAACTGCACCCACTAGTGGGGCAACAAAATGAACACAAAACGAAAACGCAAGTGAAAAATGCAACATTTTTGTCCTTGCAAAGTGATATTGGCATGTGGTTCTTCAGTTATTCTCAAGAGCTGCACGGTGAAGCCTGTTTATAGACTGCCAGATAAATGATACCACGAATTATTAACATAATTCCCACCACGTAACCGCCTGAAACTCACACCGTTATCACTACAGTGCGTACTGTACGTAGGTAAAAAAGACTTGTACCAATCCATATGTAGTAGACTGGCGTATCTAATACCACCAAAGCCACCTGAAAAAGAAGGTAGTGGCCTTTCTAAATGTATAGATATGAAGATTGTGGCCTACATTCATACAAATCGAGATGAGAAGCAACACAGCGCCGATTATCAGATATATCAAGCCTCGGTTTCTGGCCCAGTTGCCTACCGAATTACTATAACAAAAAGCAGCTGGTTTAAGTGAGAAAATACGTACCTACTAAAGGATTCCCGGTTCGATCGCGGGTCTCGGCACCAAATGAAGAGTGTTTACTGGGAGAGCACACAAAGAAACAATGACAGACAGACAGACAAGACCGGTGAGTGTTATATACAGTACAATCCTTCATCATATAGCATCTTTTTAATCAGCAAAATATAGAAGGCGCTTACAGTTTGCGGCAGTGAGGGCAACGTACGAAACCCGTATGACAAGAATACTAAAATATTTCTCATTTTAGAATATGAACATGAGTCGACAGCTTAAGCTATGAGATGAGGTACCGCGAACGTTTGAGAACAATGACCACAGGAGTACTGAGGTTGTGCTGGGACGTAAACCACTTGCGGAGTCACATTCGGCATCAATACCTGCGGCTGACTGTAAGCGCCGCCATAATAGGGCGGCGGAGCGGAAGGATTTACACCGGTTGCTAAAACTCACTTCTTAACGCTCAACTGCATACAAACATGAGGGCGTTGGTTTCTTCACATTTTCGAAGGCATACAGAAAGAAAAGAAAAAAGAAAGAAGCGATTTTTCAGACCGGCTAGCATTTTGGCTGTGGTGGTGATGAGGAACGGGTAGACAAAAGTCAGATTTTTGGCTAAAATCAATGTTTTTGGGTTAAATTAGGAAAAGGATTTTGAGCTAATTTACATCTTATTTAGAAAGATACTTTATCATAGTTTTCTATACAAAATTCTACAATAAAATACAGAGTAGAGTCGGTCTGATGGGGGGAGGGGAACGGTCAAAGATGATTATTACGGATTAGTATAGAAAGAACACGTACTGTACGTAGTATTGTAGTTGGGTGGAAGTTGGGTATTGTTGGGAGGAACAGCCATCTTCCAGAGAACTCTAAATTCTCAAACACACCAGTGACTAACACTGCAGCAAGAATATTTATTTATAGGTGTGCGTATGCCTACGTGCTATCAGCTAGCTATGTCCACAGATAAGATGAGTATGCCTGTGAACCTAGACCCACTTTCCCACCTTTATGCGTTAAACATTTATTTCAAACAAACACACACACCACCAAACCACTGTACATGTTCATCTGCGACTGATACTTCTTGAGTCTGGGTTTACTTCCGTTTCCAGTTACGTTCGAGTGCTTCCGCTGCTTCAGAATGGGCCGGGTACCGGCTTCCATTGCCTGGCCAAAATGTTCCGCCCATCTGGATTTTTCGACTACTTCTTGGCAGTTTTTCTGCTAAGCTGAACTAATAATTGAACACTGCGCGTCGATTTACCCCTAGAATGATTGGTTGAATGCTAAGGATTCCGAAAATGTGATTATCGTTCCGATTCGTAGCTGTTTCACGCACTTTTCCCTCGATATCCTGCTCTGATCTCAAAATAGTCACCGCGAACACTGCGGAATTGCGCGAATTTCGGAGAACTGAATAGAAAATTTGAAAATGTGGCCAATAGGAAGTGAATTGATTGCAGAGTCCTTCTGATTGCTGCATTGCATAGCCGCCAGGCTCAGTGGGAAGCGCGGAAATTTCGCTTTTGCTTGCCATATTTACTTGGACTGACTGACTGAGCTAATAACAGCAGACGGCACATCGATCTGGGCATGATGCGGCTAAAAATGAACTAACGATTCTGAAAATGTATGGAGCGTTGTGTTTAGCTGAATTGCACACTGCTGACACCGATATATGTAATCAATCATGCTGGCATCAGTTAGTTACACTATGCATACAGCTGAATCTGGAGCAATTGAACACAAAAGCCTTATTTGTTCTTCGAAAAATACAGCAAACCTAACCTAAACATGCCTAACACTATGAAAAGACCAGGAGAAGTAGGTAAGCCACATGCACACAAGCTTCTACAAACAAACTCGTTCAATCTGTTTAATGATGTTTTCTGTCAGTTTCATGGCACGTTCGTTAATCGTCGAATTTAGATGGAGTAGCACGGTTAGCTGTTCGCATTTTTGCTTTGCTTCTAAACAGAGCGCCAAGGCCACAGACTCTTGTTCACCATCTATGATCCATGTAGTGCCAATAGTTTTGTTTGGCCAGTGCTGCAGCAGCAAAGTTTGCTAGGTAATCTGATAATCTTGAAATATATACTGTGTCCCTCTCAGTCAAGAACACATTTGTGCCCACAATGGTTCAACTAACATACAAACAATGAGTCACATCCAGTGCTTCCATGGCCAAGGCAACTTGAATGAAGTGTGTCCAGCTTAGCTTCTGAATTGGTCTTGATTTGATAAAAACCGGACAAATTGCAAAAATGCAAAAGACCTCAGAAGAAAATTTTATGCTGGGAGGCCATGTTCTATGCCGATCGAAAGCTCTCAGTCCGCTCTACAGATCGAATTCAAGATATGTTGAAATTTCCTCCTCAGTTCTCCGAAATTTGCATATTTTTCCGGAGCTATAATTTAGGGTTACTGACCAATGCACAGTTGCTGGGCAAAAAGAGGCAAAAAACAAGTACGAAACGGGAAATGTGAGTACAGTTTCAGAATTCTGAGATTGTTAGCTATCATTTGGTGTGTGAGCCGCCGCGATTAGAGCAAGTATATAGGCGGCAGGCGTCAAAACCTGTCGAAAAATCGGTCAAAAAATGAACCATTTTCGACCCAATTTTTGAATGGTCGCCGTTCTGGCGTATCAGCCCGCAGAACAATGCAACTTCGCAATTGATTTCCCACTCAATTATCTGCGCAATCCGCTATTAGCTGGCCCTCTAGCTTGAAGGGCGCCAGAACGGTGCACACGTTTGTCAGGTGTTGGATCGGTGCTACTTTTGTAAGACAGAAAAATTTGAATGTACGCCAACCAATAGACATAGAAAAGCTGGAGTGATTGTGTTTGAAAGATCACCGCAAATCACATCGAACGGTGCGAGGCCCATTTCTGTGCCCATTTTCCTTCAAAAGTTATAAGCGCTTGACGAAGTGGCGCCCATCATATTTTGGAAAGGTACCTACTGTACGTACGTCGTGCGACCCCTACCCTGATCTGAACTAATCGGTTACAAAACATTCCAATGATTTTCATAACCTCCTAGCTATTTTATTGATAAACTCTGAAGAAGATTCCTTTTACCTTAATGCTGATGCCATGACGCAAATTGTTTTGCTTATCAACGTCTGTAATCTTTAAGATTTGGTAAAAGGTCCACTTACTAAGCCTCGAAACTTGACAACTCATTTGCCATGACATTTTACCATGGTAGTATAAAACACAGACGAGATTTCATCTTCTAAACTTGTTCTTGCGGCAGAATGAAATCTCATTTTATCTTTTTTCTGCTCGCGACCCTTGCCTGGACCGCGTCTGCCAAAAGGTGGGCACTGTTGGTTTCTGGCACCTACACTTGGGAAAACTTAAGTTACGCCTGTGAATCGAACATGTGTCATGTCTATCAAGTGTTGAAGGAAGATGGCATACCTCCGGAACAAATCGTTACCATGTTTTTTGACAAAGCGGCCCACGACCCAAAGTAATTATAAATACAGTACATTGTAATAGTGCAACTAAATTTAACTAAACCTTTTCAGAAATCCGCACCCAGGCAAGTTGTTCAATTGGCCCAATGGGCCTGACGTCTATGCTGGCGTCGCAAAAGACTACACAGGGTACACAGTAACTCCAGAGAACTTCCTGAAAGTGTTGCAAGGCATAAAGCCTGAACATGGACCAGGAAAGGTGATAGACAGTGGACCCGATGATGAGATTTTCGTGTACATGATGAGTCACGGAGGTGTTGGATTTTTCTGCTTTGAACGGGAAAACTTATGCGATATCAAACTATATAGAAGTGAGCTGTTCGAAGCGCTAAAGAAGATGCACTCAAACCGACGCTACAAGAACATGGTAATCTACGATGCATCATGCCATGCTGGATCAATGTTCAGTCTTTACCAACAAGAACTTAAGTCAATGAACATTTTTGCAATGGTTGGAGCCAAGGATGAAGAACCGTTGTATGCAGTATGTTATGATCCTGACGTAATAGTCAGATCGGATGAATTCTCACTGGCTTTCCTGTATCAAGATGAAACTACAGACCTGAAGACACTGACCATGAACAAGCAATATGACTTCGTCCGGAAACATGTACATTCCAGTCACGCTATGGAATATGGAGCGACGAGTGGAGTCGGTGAGATGACAGTTGGCAGCTTCATAGGCCAACACACGCCAAAAAGTCTAAACTACCCCTGCGAACCAAGCTTTGCCAGCTTTCCAGATGCGTATTTGAAGTTCCTGAAGCAAAAACTGCTGAAAGCAGAGAGTGTTGAGGAGGTGAATGAAATCAAAGCCAAGATTGAAGAGTTGCTGCAGCAACGGAAGGCTGTTGATCAGTTGCTCTCTCGGCTGGAGTCCCTGCTGGAAGACAAGAAGACAGGCCATCTTGAGATCCACACCAAGTCACAGCTCAACTACTTTGAACAGTGTCATTACCAAGCTGTGAAAAGCTACTCGCAGCTATGCAGTGCCCATTTGCAGGTGTTTTTCTGTTTTTCTTCATTGTTTAACTGTGAAATGTTATAGACTCCATATGGACTGAAGTACTCAGCACTGTTGGCTAAACTCTGTCAGTCAGGTGTAGCCCATGAGCATATCAGAGAAGCAGTTGAAACGCTCTGCTGAATCGTGATTAGAAACTGAATCTTAGGACCGGATGTTTAATCAGATTTGATAGAAATTCATCGTTAAGCAGTAAAACATTTCGAAGAACTACAATGTGCCACCAAGAACATACTCGTTAGTGTGACTAAACTACTAACCCTCGCAGGATCAGATTACCTAAGAAGAGTCAAATAAAGCCAATTTTGCAGATCCATCTTGCACCAAACGAATCCTTTCATGAGTGTACATACTTTATCAAAATCAGTCATATAAATAGACTTTTAAATTTTCGTCTTTTTTACTAAACCTTCCCTCGGCTCACAACGGTCTCGGCTCAGTCGGCGAAAATATCTGTCCTACACAGGGAACCAACAATAGTAGGGTTAGAATACATACACACACATTGAAAATTACGATACACATTACCATACGCAAACTGTACTCAAAATGTATATTTTTGTGTGTGTGTATTTGATTGGCAAAAATCGATAAAGTCTACTATCTCGCAAATGGTCAGACTATTAGCGTGAAGCCAAACCGACTTTCCCAGCTCACTGCGTTTGGGTAAAGATTTATTTCCAACAAACACACCACCAAACTACATGTTCATCTGCGACTGATACTTTTTGAGTCTGGGTTTTCTCTTCTCTTCGTGAGGATCGCGCATAGAACGTCGTTCAAACTTGTGTCTGATGTCCTTGACACTGGGCAGAGGAGTGATGCGTCCTGGCTCCGATTCCAAGGTAACTTCAGGTGGACTGCTGCTTCCGCTGGCCTCAGAATGCGCCGAGTACCGGCGTCCATGGCTCTCCTCCTCCTCCAGGGCGCTGGCACCGATTATGTGCTCCACTCTCGCCAGAATGCCTGTCTGGATACCCACGCTTACCTGGTTTTCCAGCAGTCTTCTCAGCTCTACCTATAAATTTTCCATTTTAAAACTGAGCGGACGGTGGTATACTCGTTCGAAATCAGCCTAAGGCGAATATGGACAAACAGAATAATGTTAGAGTTTTGTTCTGCTCTCAGTTCCGTTCCGTTCCGTTCCGTTCCGTTCCGTTCCGTTCCGTTCCGTTCCGTTCCGTTCCGTTCCGTTCCGTTCCGTTCTGTTCTGTTCTGTTCTGTTCTGTTCTGTTCTGTTCTGTTCTGTTCTGTTCTGTTCTGTTCTGTTCTGTTCTGTTCTGTTCTGTTCTGTTCTGTTCTGTTCTGTTCTGTTCTGTTACTACATAGGCGAACAAATGTAGACGTTAGCTTAGGGGTGATTTCTAAACTAAAAAAAGACACCTTGTCTGTAACCGTCTGAGTAGTAGCCTCGGCCCTATCAAAACTTGATAGCATCGTTTGAGTTTCTGTCCCTTCACCGGTCCAAAAAGTTTGGCATGCTTGGTTGGTGTGTGCTTCAAAATCTGTCTGAGCAGGTAAACTGTAGAATTGACCAAATGGACAACCAAACTGAGCTGCCTTTTCTGCCACCATCGGTTCGATCTGACAGCCTGTCTCACTAACATCAGGTTCAGTTTGAACAGAGCTCTCCTCAAATTGCCAGTCGGTTTGTATTCCTGAGTCCACACTGATCCTGTCCAACGTCTGACTATCGATTTCCGAGCTTTCCGGACGGGCTTCTGTAGAAACAGAAGCGCACTCAATTTCGGTCTGAGCTAGTCGGTCGATTCCCTCTAGTTCGCCTATTTGTTGACTAAACGGTTTTGAGTCCGGTGAGGCTTGCGCTGAAACTTCTTTGCAGTCAACCGATTTAGCCGCAAACGACACTTTATCCTCAAAGGCAGACTCCGTTTGACAGGAAATATTGCCGACTTGCGGCTCGGCTTGTGCTGCGAAATCGTCGGTGGTGGCTGTGGATTCTATTTGGCAGCCAAATTCAGTAGTTGAAATTGTTTCAGTCTGCGATTCACGCATTTCAGTCGCCGGGCCGGTTTGCGCGTTGAAGTGTTTTGTTTCCGGGAACTTGAGAAAGTTGCTAGATGATTTCTTGACTGGCTGTTCGACCAAAATCGGCTCGGTTTGACTTTCGGATTGAGTCGTGACTGTTCTTAGTGTCTGACAGTCTTTTGATTTCACGCTGTAGCTAGTTTCAGTAGCCGAATCTTTGCTCTTTGCTGATTTTGTTTGCGTCTGAGTGTCAACGAACGTCCCGACGCGAAATGCGATCGCTTCTTCAGTTTGAACCAGCTGGGAAGTTGACTCCAGCAGTTCTTCTTTTTGCAATTCGCGTTCTTCTAACCAAGTTTGCACCTGCAAAACGTTTTGACTGTACAATATGTTAGGAAAAATGAGTGTAAACCTACACGTAACAGGTCATCCGCCAAAAGCTGAGGGGGTTGGAGATCTAAGCCCAAATTCTGGGGATTGAGTAAAAGTACACCCGTATGTACTAAAAAGTACATAGAAACCCTGCGTAATTTAGGGCGCGAATACAGCTAAAAACCGCTGGTTTATTGGTAAATTTAGCAATTTTCGGAACTGTATAGAAATTCCAGAAAAGTGGCCCAAAATTGCTTCTCAGAAAAATCGGGATGGTTGAACTATTGTTCCAGTCGGGGGGTCTGGCCATAGTCGGGGAGGTAGACCCCTGTTACATGTATGGTAAAAAATAGTTGGAAAGTTGCCTGTTCTTCCTCTACATTCAGAATAGAGGGTAAGCCACTTTCTGGGTCTATATTGGTGAGGATGTCGGGAAGTTCGATGCCTTTTTCTTTTGCCTCTTCTTTGAACTTGTGCATCACTGCCGCTTTCTTCTCTTTGCTGCAATAATAACTATGCTTCACTGACAGAATATGTTTTGCTTCTATTATTTGGGCTATTACATCTTCCTCTGTATTGTCGTACATTCATTTCACAAAGAAGTTTCCTGCTGGTACCCTTTTTGTCTAGCAGAAACGGTTTTTTCGCAAAAAAACAAGTACAAGATGAGTTTGTTCAGACTTTTACAATGTCCCTATATTAAAGGACATAACTCTTTATTACAAGCATCATTCTTTACCACCTATATTTCTTTTTGTAATCGATTACAAATTTGTAAGAAGGGACCAAATTGTCACCTGCCACCCCCCCGCCCGAAGGACACAAACCTAAGCAAAGGCATGAGCCATTTAGCAGCCGAATTGCCTCCCCAACTTTGCATCATTCCCAGACTAGCGTTGGCGGCTCCTTCTCCGGCTGCCATTTTCTTTCTGTAGTCATCGAGCAGCTTCTTTAGCAGTCGCAAGTAGATCTTTTCCAGTTTTTCGCGCACCAAGTCTATGCAGACGCTCACCAGCGCCAGACCAACGAAGACCAGCGCAAAATTCATTATCATGAACTGAGGGTAGTCTGGCGTGACGTCACCGAAACCTGAACAGGAGCCGCTTGGGAAGCTACAGGGTGTCTCAGAAGATAACAACATATCTTTCTGCGCCATTTCCGCAAACTTTGACCAAACAAGCTGAAATTTTGGGACGCATGTGCTTAAACGCCCAAATATTTCACAATTCACAAATATATCATGTTCGTGTATTCTTTAAAATCTCAGGGTTTGATTAAGCCTGATGCACCAAACTTTAACACACAAAATTCCCACTATTTGGACACAAATGTTGCCAATTTCAGCTTATTGGATGAAAATTTGCAGAAATGGTATCAATAAGAACTGTTGTTATTTTCGGGTCACCCTGTAGCCAAATAATAGGTTTACCAATGGTGCTGAGACTGATAAAAAAGAAGTAGAAGGAGGTAAAGTAAGTCCAATCTTCCCAAATGCAGAAAACAGCGGCGCACAGGAACAGCCAGAGAACGGCGGCCAGAACGGCCGCCAATACTGGAGGGTCGCGCTCTTTCTCTTTGGCCGAATCGTCCGTATCGTCCGGCTCGACTAGCATAGTTTCGTTGATACTTGATGACGAAAATCCACCGCCTCCCAGAACTCCCAGAGCCACGTTTGCGCGCGAGCCAGAATAGGTGCGTTTGCGGTACGGAGTGGATGCCACTGACTTTAACAAGCCGATTCGTTGACCTTAAGGACAACCCAAATAGTACTTACAATAAATTCACTCGTTATAAACAGTTTCTGTGTAACATTACAAAACATTTGGCAATATAGATGCGAACAAATATATACATATATGGGCACTATATTTGTTTATCTGTAATCCATACGTATATTGTACGTTTAGGTTTTTTGGCGCCACTTTATCAGTTGGCTAAATTAAATTGGTCTCAAGTCTCGTAAAAGATAAAAGAATCAGTTAAATAAAAGCATATTAGGTATTTTACACGGTGCCTGATGATAAAAACCTACCAATCAATTGCACCTGATCGCCAAAGTTATCCGAAAGACGATGTATGAGCTTGAGCAATGAATTTCCCAAACTTCCTAATACAGTTAAAGCCATTGGAATTCCTATTATGGCATAAATCATCGATGCAGTGCGGCCGGCACCAGTTTGGCAGGCGATGTTACCGTAACCTGAAAGCACGGTATGTTAGAAAAATGGCAATACAATAGAACCTCCATAAATGGGACGATTTTTAGGACACAGTGAAAATTTGTATGGTACCATTACATCCTCCCTAAATGTGGAATGGAACGTCACAAAGACACAAACGCGCTTGTTATAACATCTGAAAGTAACTACGATGATTCTCCAGAAAAGGGACTGCATACAAACCACCAGTGAAGAGTCAAGAACTCTATAAATGGGTCGTTTAACATACAAAAGGGTAATATTTTCGTTGTTTTAACACAGAACCACACCCAGACGATATTCAGGAAGTTTTTTTCCAGAATTTTGATGGCCGACCTCTGATAAATGGATTTTCTTGGCTATCTTGAGCGTCCCATTTATGGAGGTTCTACTGCATTTTCTAAAATCGTACAATGTAGATACCAATGGTAGTATAGATGGTTCCAGCGAACAGAAAGGCGTTCCAAAAGTCCCAGTCACTTTCAGTGGAGACCTCATCCAAGCCTACTTCGTTCTCAAAGTCTAAAATAGCCTCTTTGCGTCGTTGTTCTCTATCGTGAGGTCCTGTCTCCCTGTCAATTCGCTTTAGAGCCGTCAGAAAAGTGTCTCTAGCGATTTTTCTGTAAAACCGGGCCGTCGCCTTGGCTTCCAGGTCAGCCGGCCTTTCGAGCGCGATAAAAATTGCAGCTCCGATCAGCGAATAAATCACAATCAACAGGAACGGTTTGCTTTTGAGCAGCAGCGACCAGAGCTGGCGGCAGAATCGTTTTAGAAAATTCAAAATTCGCCTGCAACGAGTGCGAGGCGCAAAGGCGGCGATTTCTTCCGGAGTCGCTTCGACTATGACATTGGATTCGAGGTCGAATTCGACGGCCATAGCTGCGATTTTGGCACGCTCGCCCACTTACGCTCTCCAAATCGTTAACGCGCAGCCAGTTGCGCTAAGCGGACACAGAGTCGGTTTGAATTTTCGAGTGACTTGGCAAACACTCTCGAGTGTCGCTGTGGAGGTCAGGTTGAAAATTCACTTTTTATGCTTTTTTCAGTCGTTCATTATTGTAACAGACTTGTAACCCTGATTTTCTAACAAATACAATGAGCGAAAATAATCTAAGTGTGGTAGAAAGCTGACCAGTATAAAAAGCTGTTGAAGCATTTAGCAGAAGTGTTCTGATAGATATAGGTACGAACATCAGTAGTACCGTACCGTACCGTACGTGTAACTAGAGAGTCAGATTTTTTCGGGAGACAATGATGCACTTTTTTACATTTTCACACAAAATTGTTTATACCTGGAAAATGGCGAATTTAGCTTTATTTTAGCCCAGATCAGTCAGTAGCGACTTTTTTAACGATATTTAGTACTCTACCCCCGAATTTGGCCTCAAACCTCTAACCTCGGTCGTATGACCAAACTCGAATGGTACGCACAGTTTGCATAAAACAAAGTGTGAACGCTGAAGACGATTGCAATTTGTAATCAATTCTTTTCTTCTTGAAATGTTCATAGTAAGCGCTTGATTATACAGTTGTTTGTGAACATACACATTTACCATACACAAAAATACACGATATTTTTGAATGTGCATGCAGATACACAAACAGTACTCAAAATGTGAATTTTTGTGTATCTACTGTATTTGATCAGCAAAAATACATCCAGTTTGGAGCAGAATCCTGAAATTTTGAGGATTTTGCTGCAGTACCATATAGTGCTGTTTGTAGTACCCCTATTTATTACAGTAGCACGGGTACTATAAATGGAGGCAGATTTCATTCTGAAGTGCAATCAATACAAAACTTGCGAATTTTACAGTACTTTTGGCGGTAAACCTTGTTTGTAAGAAGAAAAACAGTAGATAATGCAATTCATAGAGGTTCTGATGTTCGTAAAGAACCTATTTTTACATATAGCTAGGTCGTAATTTGAGCAAAGAACTTCACGTACTATTGTTAGCTTGTTGTACAGCAGATTTTGTAGAGTGCCGTAATGTACCCGGGTACTATAAATGGATTCAATTTTATTTTAGCAAAACCCTAAGTGTTATATATTGTACCCTGGTACTATATTCTAATAAAGCTTAAAATGGACTAAAGTACCTAATTTGAAACCTACCTTTGTTTCAAGCAGCGGATTTTGAGATATTTGATTTTTCTAGCATTTGTAGCTCAAAATCTTCAGTACAATACACACAAATATACACAAAAATACACATTTGACAGTAAATGTGAATACACATACACACATTTGGGAAATCAATACCAAACAACAGTTCTTGATTATTAGCGTTGTTCAGTATTTTACGCACACGTCTCTTTATGCAATCGGGATATTTGCCATCCTGATTAGATTTGGTCAGTTACAAATTTTCCCAATGTGATGTGATATGCCTCGTTAACCCGAAAACAATTTCGGTCCCAATTTCGAAATTTGCATGGCGAAGTGATTCGCTAGTCGGTAATTCGTCAATTAGACAAAATCCAAGCGCAACTCGTCAATTCAGATTTGAATTTTAAATGGATTATGCTTTCTGTAGAGTCAGAAGAATGTGGTTTCTTTATCTGATTGTGTACTTCGGTTACACCAAGCTATTACAGTATGCTCAGGTTTAGGTCTAAGCTTAGACTTATGTTTAGGCTAAGCGGGGCGGGCCTTCCGCAGGTGGGAGGGGTACCGCACTGTGCACCGCATTAGAATCCTAAAAACTTAATAACTTTTCACACAAAATTATTATTTATAATGTGTAAGGTGAATTAAAAAAGTAAAATCGTAAAGATACGATTATACTCTAAATGTACGTATACGGATAGACATAAATATATTGGGTTGTCGTAAGTATCAACTCAAACAATATAGTAATTATAAAAAAATAGTTTTACAACGGTCGGTCATATAGACACACAGCGGCCCCGTAATTATGACGGCTACTCTACTGCAACACTTAACCTTATAGAACACCGAAAGGCAAGGGGACTGCTTTTAAGATTCAATTGAAATGGCTTTTGCATCAACAGACAGACAGAGCGCCGAGGTGCGTTTGAAGTTTCAGTTAACATCTGATTGATTGCAATTACAAACAAACATAATATTTCTCTTTAACTGTTATATTCTTTCTACTTTTTTTGAAGCCTTCTTAGAAAACATAACTGTAGGGGTCACAATACACTGCTGCGGAATCGTATTTCTTATACCAACTATTGCATCTAATCTCTCGTTCTTTTTGATGCCCATCATAAGAGTATGATGCTATGTCGACGACATTACAACCCAGTTACACTGTCAAACTATTAGCACATACCCATACATGTAACAGGTCATCTGCCAAAGGGGATAGGGGGTTAAAATATAGGAAGGCAAAAGTGACTTTTCATCTTCGAGCTGTTCGTCAGACCAATAAACAGTCCATATCGAGCTTGTGAGTATAAAGCAACAATATGTCCTACTTATCGGTACTTTCACTTTTTTCCTATCATGTTTAGTTTGCCCAGGGGAAGGGGCTATCATTGCTTGTCACCCTGTACAGTATATACAGTTATGTTAAGCCCAATGACCACATCAGTCATTGCTGCACGTTTCAAAACCATACTCTTTAAATTACCTGCAAAAATTGGGATTGCAATGGACCATGCTGATTCTTATAACGAGGTCCGATCCGGATTACGCATATTGTTCAGTACGTAGTGTAGTATGAGTGACACGTTCAAGGCAAAAAGGTCTTTCGATTTCGCAGCCACTCAATTCTTGCTGTTCTTCTGTAACAGCGCAACAAGACTGACGAACAACGTAGAAACGTAAAAAGAAGAAATAAATGTGTTCATGTGTAAAATAATGTAAAAAGAGACTAACAGTAGTTGTTTCTGCGGACTCTGTTGTAGTCACCTAACTAAGGGAGAGCTGTGACTAAGTCTAAATGGTATGGTCATGTCCCAGCATGGGGACATAGTGCCGGGCCGCGGAGGAGGTGTGCCGCGGGCTCACCAACGGCGGTCTCCGTTGGTTCCGCGCCAGACCCGCGCCCCCTCGGAGTCGGAGGGCTTTTCCACCGACGACAACGACCTCACCGACACAGACTCCGCCGTCGGGGGTCAGGTGACCTTGAGGGTGCCCAGAAAGACCGAAATGGTCACCGCTAACTTTGACTACACCGCCACCCGCGACGACGAGTTGACTCTGAAACGGGGATCTGTCATTGAGGTATTCTTTTCTTTATAACGGTCGCCTAGTTTTTAACTCGGCAGTTATCTATCAGTTTTTGTGGGAGAGCAATTCTTTTGGTTGGACCCAGATTAAAATTATCACTCACTGAAGCGTCGCTTTTGGTTTACCCATACATGTACCAGGTCGGGCCTTGGGAGGTCGTTGTGTGTGCGTTTTCTTGCCAGGTGGGGGTCAATGTTTTCGACCGATTGAGAGAGTGAAAAATGTTCAAAATCATCAATTCGCTCAGCTCACTTTACTTTATTAAAAATTGCATTTTTACTAGCCAAATTGCGTTTAAAATAATCTTTGCATAAACTAATTTGGTTTCAAGTTTAGGTACCGCTAAAACTGGTTGTTTTGCAGACAGTTTTATAAATTTTCGTCTCTAAACTTATAAATAGAATACAAAACATTGGTTGGTCCAATGTTTGCTTCCTAGACAAATCGGAGGGATGAGAGTGGTAAGCATACATGGGCCGGAGAAATGGGGTAGCCCTACCGATTTGGGAGGTTGCGGCCATTCTGGTTGGGTGGGTCCAGGACAAAAGTCTGCTTCAGGTTGGTTCATGGGGTGGTTTGGGGTGGGCGGTCGAGCCCAAGTTGGGATTACGCAACGCAACCCCTCCTGACCCTCCGCGGCCATGGGTGAGGCCAGGACATATGTACATGTAACAGGTTATCCGCTGAAGGGTAGGGGTTGGGGGTCTGACGCCGGCCGGGGGGTCTGAGACCAAATTCTAGGGAGGGGTTGGACTCTAAAAACGTTCAAAAATCGCAATTTTTCGGTTAAAAATCGTCAAAATCGCCAATTTAGGCTGAAATACAGCTAAAAAGTGCTGTTTTACAGTATAATTTTTGGCAAAAGTTTGTGTCTGAAATTGCAAAAAAATCGGAAAAATTTGCTCAAGAATTACTTGCCAGAAAATCGGAGGGGTTCGGAAAAATCGTTTCGGGGTCTGACCTAAGTCGGGTGGGGGCAGACAGGCATGGGCTAGCATGTCGGCTGAGGGTGGAGTAGAATTTTCAATTCCTGAGGGAGCTGTGGGGCTGGTAAGCCGAAAAAGTCGGATTTTTGGTTAAAATCAAGGTTTTTTAGCTTAGTTTTCATTGAAATAAGCTATTCTGAGCTCATTTACACCTAATCCAGGCATATTTTTATCATAAATTTCTATACTTCCAAAAATTCCTGAGGGGGTAGGTCAGTGCATCACCGATTGAACAGTTGACTGAATAATGGACAAAAATCGCACATCGATTTAAACTCCCTCCAACCGAAACTTGGTTCATAAAAAAAACTTTTCAAAAATCTTGGAAGAAAGTTACGGTTCCGGTTCGCAGTTACTATTCCGGTTGGTCCCATAAGTCAGGATTATTATACTCGTTGTTGAAGCTGTAGGTCCGACTAATGTTTCAAGTCTACTATAATATTGAAGGTAAGCCGGTAGCCAAATTAGTGCGCAACAGGAATATAGCATTAATATCGGCGAATCAGTTGGTATTGCACAATATTATTATGTCAGATGCACTCTACTAGTAGTGTTTCTAGTAGTAGTAGTGTAGTGTTTAGACCTGTATTGGCGTTTTCGAACAGGTTTGTCAACTGACTTGAGGTACAAAAGTGAAAATTTTGTTGTTGTACCCAGACATGGGCTAGCATTTCGGCTGAGGGGGGGTAGAATTTTCAATTCCTGAGGGGGGGGGGCAGAGGGGGGGGTAGGAGCGCCTGAGGGGGGGCTGAGGGGGTGGTAAGCCAAAAAGTCCGATTTTTGGCTAAAATCAAGGTTTTTGGCTTATTTTTCATCAAAATACGTTAAAATAAGCTATTCTGAGCTCATTTACACCTAATCCAGGCATATATTTATCATAATTTCTTCCAAAAATCTTCCAAAAAATTCCTGAGGGGGGTAGCGGCCGGCTGAGGGGGGGTAGGTCAGAGCCTGAGGGGGGGCCAACCCCCCCTCAGCCCCCCCCTTTGCCCATGTCTGGTTGTACCTATACTAGCACGTTGGACCCATACATGGGCCGGAAAATGGGGTGGGGGGGGGGTCAAAATTTTCAAGTTGGGGGGTGGGTGTTCCGTCAAAATTTTCCGCCGGGGGGGGGTCGAAGCCCAGGTGGGGGGGGGTCAAAACCAAAAAATGCCTGCGAACGCTTTCTAGGTTGTTTTGGTACAATTTTCTGCCATTATATGAACAAAAATAACATTTCACACTATTTTATGACCGTATATGACACAAATCAGCAATTTGGACAAATTCATGTCATTACAAAAGCTGCCAGAGTCGAATTTGTTTTGAAATTTGTGTTTGTTATGTGCAGTTTTTTGGTGTAGTAAAGCTGGCCTGCACCATTATTTCCACAACCACTGCACAGGGTGGGTGGGGTCGGCTGCACGCCATTTTGGGTGGGTGGGTGGGGGGTCCGGGGTGGTCGAGCCTAAGTTGGGGGGTGGGCAAACCCCCCCGGCCCATGTATGGTTGGACCCCTTTAAGACGATTTTCAAAAATATATTTTTTAACAACAGTGCTTTCAGTACTAGTGTATTTTACGAAAAAAAACAAAGGTATGCACTGTTAGAATCACCACCATAGCCAGTGCGTACCTAGCATTTTGCAAAGGGGTGTAGTTGCTTGGTTGGGCTTGGGCCGCTGCCCAACAAGGGCGAGAGAATTTCGCAAAATTTAGCCTTCAAAAACGTGTTTAAAAAGCAATCTGAACTTAAAATTGACAGGAATTACAAGTTTAAAGTGGCTGGTTGTGCTTCTGCCGGAGAAAATTTTGAAAATTTAGCCTTCGAAAACGCATTTAAAAGGTATGCTGAGCATAAAATAGACAGTTTTAGCACAAAATTATTTCATTTCTTTTATTTTTGTGTAATTTTTCCTCCCTACCTCCACTGGGTACACCACTGAACATAGCGTAGTATGCCACTAGAAGACAGGAATAGTTTTGGCACTTTACTCCTGGGTACTTTTGGTTGGCATTCCACTCATACATACTGTATGTATCTGAAAGGCTACCATAATATATATACTTGAAGCTCAGATTAGTGTTTTTGCTGGATTGCCGATTTTTTGGTTGCAGAACTATCGTATGTTCAGGCCAGCTGGCATTTTTTAATTAAAAAATTCGCCAATTTTTGTGCCGTTTACGCCAGAGGGGTGCCAAATCAGTATATTATGTCATGTCCCCATCCGTGATACCAATCGTCCTTGTCACTTTCAAAGTCATGCTTTCAGAATTTCTCGCGTGAGTTGTATTTCTATTGACCAGACTGACTTTCAGTTTTCCGTCCGCTCAACCAATAGGAGTCGGTAATTTCGCGTCAAACGTTCATAGTACATACCCTCATGTTTCTTAATCAATACTAAAAATTTGAATCAAATCGATAAGCAACCGCAACAATCGAGTGCGGAAGATCAAAAATTGATTCAACACTAAATACAAAGAAAACCTTTCAGTCTCCTCCTTTTGATGTTCTAGTTGCTAACGCTGTTCAGTGTTTGTGCGTTTCAGGTGCTAAGCAAGGATTCAAAAGTGTCGGGTGGAGATGGCTGGTGGACGGGACGACTGGAGAACAAAGTGGGTGTGTTTCCTTCGAATTACGTGCAAACCGACGTCAAGGCCGCTCTCAACAACCTCCAACAACACGGAATCGACGCAGCGCCGCCCGACATTCCCTTCACTGAGCTCCAATTCGGCGAGATGATAGGGGTGGGCGGGTTCGGCAAGGTCTATCAGTCTCTTTGGACGTCACACGACGAAATCGTGGCCGTCAAGGCGGCCCGATACGATCCAGAGGACAATCTAGACCAGATCGTCGACGGTGAGACTGTTTTTAGGTTAGGGTTGGCGCCGGTATTCAGTATTATTCCGTTTTTCGTTGAAAAGTCACTAGTTTTTTACGGCAACATTGCTTTTTCGTGCAAATTTTCTCTTTTTTGACTGATCCGCTCCACTTCTCGATCTGTTTTTAGTGTTTTGTTTTGCGAAATGTTTTTAACTATTGCTGTGCAAGAAAATATACAGACATTTAGTCGCTCTAAAGGCCTACTGTAATGCCAAATTTTGTGTCCTGACTAGAATTTATATCGCTCTTCAAGATCTCTAACCTAAGAACAACTTTCTCTCTCATTGCAGCCCACTATTACTATCTTATTTTTAAACTTGTGCCGTGCCATTAGAGATGTTCCATGGAAAATTTCCAATGGAAAAAAAGGAAATTTTCCGGAAAATTTCCGGAAATTTTCCTAGGGGGTCGGAAAAAAATGGAAAAAAAGGAAAAATATTCATTACTGCTTTTTAATGAACCTGACGCGTTTAGCGCTCTTAATGCGATCAAAGAAACGTGAATCAGGTCTATTTCTAGTTGCATTTCCGTATTAGGTTCAGTTTGTTCGGCAAGCTCTCACTTTTGTTCCTGATTAAGTGGTCAGAAGATATCAGAGGAAACATTCACACCCTGAGACGAAATCGACTTGCTGTAAGATAAAAATCACAATTTTCAAACTAAAAATTGCACATTAAATGTAGGCTGGACGGGTGGACAAATTGGCCCACATAAAGCACAACGTGCCTTTGCTTAAGCGAGCGAGAAGTGGTGCTTCTAGAATGAAACAAGCCCCTAGGCCGAGAGAAGAAGATAGTGAAAAATGTGCCGATACTGTTGAGAACACCGATTCTGACGTTGACATTTCCCTTGATGACAGTTTAGAATCTGCTTCCGATCTCGATACATAGGCTGTTGTTGCGTTGTTAGCTTCCGATACATTACACGTTTGCAGTCATTTGTCGGTTGAACTCTCTTGTCTGGTCTGAATTAAACTCTATTTGTTGTTAAAAATATTATAATGCATAGAAAAAACAAAAAAGCTGTCTAGAATTATCTGGGACCTGCAAGGAGCCCATTTCTGGCGTTTTCTCAAATTTTTAAAATTGGAAAAATATTATGGAAAATTTCCGGTAAATTTCCGGAAATTTTCCGGAAAATTTCCGGCGGACATTTTTTTCCGGAAAAGGAACATCTCTACGTGCCATCCGTATTTTCATGGCACCGACCCAAACTAATCAATAATAAGGGACAGAACAAAGCCATTAGGCCAAAAATTGGGCGCGGTCCCCGGGGAGTTAGTGAGCTACAAATTTCGGCGGGCTAACTCAAAAACTCGTCTCCAAGGACTTGGACGACTTAGCTGCCACACAAATAAACCGCGTTGACAGACAGACAGACATTTTTGCTTTACAACACACCAAGCAAGCAAGCGCGCTGGCTAAAACTAATCAATAATAATATTGGTCTACTCTGAACGTCCGTCAAAAATGGTCTCCGCTTTCTATCAAATGCTAATTCCTATCGATTGGCGGCGTTGACGTATGGCTTTTTACTCGATTAGCTGCCTGCCACTGGTGCTGCATTCAAATTTTAGAGTCTGCTCTTTTCTGCGTGGCGCCATTTCTTTGCCGGGGCTTTTTGATCGCTTGCGTAAACAGCTGTGTGCTGGTTTTGGTGCACAACTCCAACACTTGATGTTGTAACAAAAACACACGCACTGCACTGCACGTAAGCGGCCGCTCGGCCGGGACGCACCGGGTTATCTTTATGTGGCACGTCTTTTGACACACATCTGCCCACTCTGTTACATACAGTGCACCTGATTACCGTCGTTCCTACCTTCTACTTCTACGCACCTCTTTTAGCGGACGCTTTTGTGTTCGCCTACGCAGTAAACAAATCTGCAGTCGCCTGAGAGTAGTAGACAGAAGAAACGCACACATATCGCGAACAGATTTTGGTTTTTTGCGCCGTACTATTAATTCATACGTATAGAAAGGGCAAAACACCTGAAACAGTCAGGCACTTAACGATGTTTATGGGTTTAATTTTAACCTGGGGAGGGGGTAAGGGGTTTTCCTCAGGTGGGGGGTCGAAGGGGGTTTCGCCCAGAGGGGCTCCAAAAATTCAACAAATCTACCAAACGCCTGGAAATGCGTTTTTAGCACGTTTTTTTCAGTAAGGACGCTAAAAATCGCTATTTCAAGTTGCCAAATAGCGTTTTAGAGCTAAAAACAAGCAAAAATGTCAAAAAGGGCTTACAAAAACACCGATTTCTCTTAAATATCAGCAGTGGAAACGCCAAATTTGGATTCCAAAAGGTTTTCAAGCGAAGTTTAGGCTAAAAATTAGTGATTTCTGAGCCAGTTTGTTAGTACTGGAGCCACTACTAGTGCTTGTATTTTTGGGTCAGGGGGTTGGCCTTTCCAGCAGAGGGGGTAATCCCCCAAACCCCCTAGTACATGTATTGGCACCTCCACGTTCTGGACACAAAACAAACAATTTTTTTAATTAAACTATCGTATTTTCTATGACTATTGCATACAGATGATAATTACAACTTGCTATTGCAGGAGTGCGCCAAGAGGCGCGACTGTTCCATTTGCTCAATCACAAGAACATCGTGGCGCTTCGGGGCGTCAGTCTGCAACTGCCGCATTTGTGCTTGGTGCTGGAGTACTGTGCAGGGGGCTCGCTCAATCGCCTGCTCGTGGGCCGGAACATTGCCGCCGAAATTTTGATTGATTGGGCTGTGCAGATTGCCAGGGGAATGCACTACCTGCACGACCAGGCTCTCGTTTCACTGGTGCACAGGGACCTCAAGAGCAGCAATGGTAGGCTCTCTGACTGACTGACTGACTGACTGATTGGCTGACTGACTGACTGACTGACTGACTGACTGACTGACTGACTGACTGACTGACTGACTGGCTGGCTGGCTGACTGACTGACTGACAATGGCTGACTGACTGACAATGGCTGAATGACTGACTGACTGACTGACTGACTGACTGGCTGGCTGACTGACTGACTGACAATGGCTGACTGACTGACAATGGCTGAATGACTGACTGACTGACTGACTGACTGACTGACTGGCTGACTGACTGACTGGCTGACTGACTGGCTGACTGACTGGCTGACTGACTGACTGACAATGGCTGACTGACTGACTGACTGACTGACTTGTTTGATGGTACTGTTGTTTCAGTGTTGATCAAGGAGCCTTTGTGTTCGCACGCCAACCCCCACACCCCTACGGTCAGTTGCGGCCGGGAGGATCTGTGGAATTTGACCTTAAAAATCACTGACTTTGGGTTGGCCAGAGAAGCCTACCGCACTACCAGAATGTCTGTGTGTGGCACCTACGCCTGGATGGCACCTGAGGTTATCAAAAGCAGCACTTTCTCCAAAGCGTCCGATGTTTGGAGGTCAGTCTCTCTCTGCTCTGTCCTTTTAGGCGAACACGATTTTTGTGTGCCTTGCCACAAGTGCACGCGAACACTAATTGTTACCAGAACATAGCGCTTTCTGCTGTTCCAAAAGCACTAGGGGCTACGCCAGTTTAGTGCATATCAGCAGCAACCATTTTTTTTCAGTTACGGCGTGGTTGTGTGGGAATTGCTGACGGGGGAAACGCCCTACAAGGGCATAGACGCGCTGGCAGTGGCTTATGGTGTAGCGGTGAACAAACTGACTCTGCCAATTCCCTCCACCTGTCCCGAACAGCTGAAGTCGATTATGGAGATCTGCTGGCACCGGGAACCCCACAAACGACCCACCTTCAAACAGCTGGAACGCCAACTCTACGAACTGTCGCAGAGCAGCTACCTGGAAATGGACGACTCCACCTTCCATTCGTTGCAGGACGACTGGAGACTGGAGATACAGGAACTGTTCGACGAGATCAAGACCAAGGAATCGGTCAGTCTTCTTTTGTTCTTTTTGCCAACACTCGGTTTAGAACGTGCCAATAATGGCTGGTGCAGGCCGATCGTAGGTTTAGATTGTGGCTAGTGTTCAAGCTCGCGCGTAACGTGGTGGACCGGGGGTGTCTGGGTTATCTACCCCACCCGTCCACCATTCTTTCTGGAGCCACCCAGCTACAAAATGGCCGCCCTCAAATTTTCATATTTTGAATCTTTTTCTGAAAACGTTTGAAGAACGGCGGGGAAATGTCAAATTTTTAAGACACGTTAAATCATTATAACTATGCATAGCTGTTTTTCGCCGAGCAAACGTAAATAACACATTATTTTAAACATTACAGCAAAATATCTACATTTGGCAGTTGAGGCTTTCGGGTTTGTAGCAGTTGAGGCAGAATATTATCAAACTCGATGAGTAAGTGGCGGTAAGATTTTGGAAAATTCTAGAGTTATGCAGTAACCAAAAGTCATTAAATCATGAATTCCTATGGCAGAAGCATGCATATGTATGTTTGTTGAAACTATTATATTTCCCGGAAACAAACAAACAAACGTACGTATGTTTCAAAACATGTACATAAAACATAAAATGTTTCCTACGGTATTATCTTTGTGGTAAGGCCCCCCTGTTTAGCTTTCCTTATTGACCTAACAGCACCCCAGTAATTAGCTTTATTATTATATAAAAATCTGCTTTTGCCATTTCCAGTGACTGAATTACGATTTTTGTCAGAACCGAATAACTATTGGGTTTTTCTTTCATTGCTCACATTGAACTTGAACCGATAACTAAATTGCTGTTCTTAAAAAATCGAGACAGATTACATTAGCAGAGCAGGCTGATCTGCCATCTGCCGCTGAGCCCTCCAAGCCTCGCAGGCGTCTAATTAGCGTATATTAGTAGTTGCGCGCGTGTAATCTGTAAGCGGTGGAGAGGGGTAGGAGGCAGGCCCGGCCGTCCTAGCATCTCACCAAATTAGGCAACGCTCTGGCTCGGCGTCTACTGGTTAAGATTGCGTTTATCGATCCACAACAGCTGATTGCCTCCGTGCCGGGGCCGCCGCCCCAGCTAACATGCTAACTCTCTCTCTCTTTCTGTGTCTGCTTTTACACCGGAGCGTGGGAAAACGCAGCCTTACTGACTGACTGATAGCTGGTGGGTGTGGTGGCGGGGGCTTTGTTGCCAAGTTTCCGGGGTGTGGGTGGTAGCGTTTAGTATAAGAATGGGTATCGATTTTTACGGGGCGGCCCGTTGTTGGTAATCCGTCTTTTTGCCCCCTATTAAATTGGCCGTACTATGCACGCCGGCGAGCCGGAATTCCCTTTTATTGGCGTTTTTTGTGCTCTCGCCCATTCGGATTAATTAAACAGAGCCAATTCATTCGCCAGCCCAGCCGGAGATCTACTGGGGAGGAAGGATGCTTCAGCTTCTCTAGACATTCGGTTAGATCATGCAGATAATACTACCTTTTATGTACAGACATGACATACTAACATTTCGGGAACTAGTATATGGGGGTTGGAATTTTTAATTCTTGATTGGGCTGATGAGGGTTAGAAGCGCCTGAGAGGGGCTGAGGGGATGGTAAGCCAAAAAGTCCGATTAAAATAAAGGTTTTCTTGCCTGTTTTTCGTTAGAATAGGTTAAAATCCGCTATTTCTGAGATCATTCACACCTAATCTGTCATATTTTTATCATAATTTTCTAACAAAATTCTTGCACAACATTCCTGATGGGGTAGCGGCGGCCTGATGGGGGGTCAACCCCTTTAACCATGTCTGTTTCTGTAGTCGTGTTTTATACATACACGGGCCGAGGGTCGGCCGGGCATACCCCGGAGGGAGAAAATTTTCCGTTTTTAAGACAAAATGGGCAATTTTTGGACTTTTTCGATCCCGACCTCCATGCCAGGCTACGGATTTTTCCGGTCCGTGTACGATTTTAGAAGTCTGTCTTGTCATTTTCAGCTTGTTTTTAGCTGTTACAGTAGATGCAATTTGGCTCGTTTAAAATTGCGATTAATCAACCTGTTATAAACTAAGACTTGGTGAAAACGGATTTCCAGGCGTGTTTTGGAGCTTCAAGGAATTTTGGACCCTTTACCTCCTGGTAAACCTCATCCCTACCCAACTACCCCGTCCCCGAGCCAGCACCTGTTACATATGTAGACACAGAAAATGCTACTCCTGCATAACAAACAGTTGGTTTGAAAAACCAATTGCTGAAGTTTTGTGTGGCATTTTGAATGTAAAGGTCATAGCAGACTCAACAGACGAGGTGTGCGCGTAAGCAGCTATTGTTACGTAGTTGGCAGACCGACTCACTAAGAACAGCACCTGTCCGTCCCAACACCAATTGACATGGATTCGTCTGTGTGGTACCCAATGACCCCGTTTATTCTGATTAGAAAGGCGGTAGGCGTCGGCAACATTTTTTGTTGTTATCGGTGGACAACTCTTGAAAATAGGACTTCTGACTTTCTACTACTCCTCAAACTGAAAATTTACCCTAAAAATTGTTTAAGGATGTGTTTTATAAAGCCATTTTTTCAAAAATTTTTTCAGGCTGGTTGGAGTTTCCTCACCGTGGTTCGTTAAGGAATTCTGACTTTGGTCAGGGAATTTTGCTATGTAGAAGCCGCACGAACCCTGTGCGAATAATTATCTTGAAAGTATTTTTGCTCCAAATCTACTGTAGTTGGCAGAAGAGATAACACGCAGCCAGCCAAGTGTTTATGTTTAAGAAAAGCAACAAACACAGTTTCACGTTCTGCTTGAAAATGATGAAGGAGACAGACGTTGCTGGGCTGTTCAGTTCTTTCGGAATAAATGTACTTCAAAGCTGCGAAAATACACGTAAGAGGTGTTTCGCGCCGCCGTCTGTGTGTTAAATTTTACCAGGGGTTCTAGACCGGTGTGAGGAGTTGTGGTAAGAGTCAAGTGCTGGTCCGGGGGTCTTCGTTCATTGAGTGGCTCTAAACATACATGGGCCGGTAAAATTCGGGGGCGTGTGGAGGTAATCTCCTCAATGAGATCCCGGAAAGTAAAAAACGCCTAAAAAGCATAAATTTTTTCACTCCGGGAGGGAGTATGGCCGGCGAGGGGACACGGTAACTCCTCATCCCGGCCCATGTATGGCTCCAAAATTTTAAAAAAAGCCGAAAACCTCTGGAAGTCCGTTTTTATCACGATTACAAGACTAAAAATAGCAATTTTAATCTGCAAATTGTGTTTAACAGCTGAAAACAATCTTGAAATTGACAAAAACGTCTTGAAAAACAGCACAGTAATCCCCTAATATCATATGGTACGAAATCCGAACGGAGTGGTACCAATGCGAAGGTAGGGGTACCACATATGGTGCCGGTACCATAAACGGCGTTAAGTGGCTGACTGTATTATTAGTTGATATTTGCAGGAGCTGCGCAGTCGTGAGGAAGAGCTGCGGACGCGGGCGGCGGAGCAGGAGCAGAAGGAAGAGCAGCTGCGTCGGTTGCAGGCCAACCTGCACGAGCGAGAGTTGGAACTGGTGCAGAGAGAACTGGAATGGCAGCTCTGGAGACTCCACCCCACCGCCCCCGAGCGCAGGAGCCGTCTCAAGCACGGCAAACTGAAAAACAAGACTATCACTGGCAAAGGCATCAGCATGCCCAAGGGTAGCTCCTCCCTTCTTTCTTTTCTCTTTCAAGTTATATTGGTGGCCCTGTTTTTCTTTCTCCTTCAAACACACAGTGGGCAAGAGAAAATGAAATATAACGGACAATATAATGTCCCCAATTTCAGACTTTCGTCACCACATCACAGTGCGTCCCTCCTCCGAGAGTCCGCCGGGTTCTCCAAGTCAGTCTTCCCGCACTGGACTCAGGGTTGTTACTTGTAAGTCAGCGCTCTATGCAAATTTTTGTTCTCCGCCGCACTACTCTCATCATTCATTCGGTGTCGTCGTGACGTGTTGTGCGCTGTTGTGTTTGTGTTCTGTGCTGTTTGGTCATTTATCATTTCCTTTCTTCATTTCCTTCAGTGACTCCCACCACTCCGCCGGAGGACAGTCCGATTCCGACTGTTTCGCCGCCTTCCGAAGACAACGCCCTGACCGTGCCTCCGGCGCCCTGGGCCACCAAACGCAAGGAAAGCGAACCGGCGGTGCCGAATGGAAACGTGCCCACGAAGAGCAACCGACAACAAAAACACCAGAAGCCGAAACATTTCGGCTCCACCCCCAATCTGCATCAGCGGGTAACGGCGGCCGCTCAGGTTCGCGTACCTATGATATTCCCCTTGCCCGACAAACCGCCGATTCAAGCCGGGCATAAGAAAGAGAGCCGAGTTAGGTCGGAGAGCGCCGCAGGCGGCACGCAGGGTCGACGCAGTCGCACCCAGACCAAGAAAATTTCCTCTCCGGCTAAGTTGGATGACAGTAATGGTGAGTTGAGGGTTGGTGGAGAGGTTTAGTTGCTGCATGTCTTTATTATTGCTTCGGTTGCATGGTTCGGTTGGCTTTTGATGGCCGCATGCACACCTTTCTTTCTTGAAAACTGCTGCAAAAGAAATTAGAATCCTAATACAGACTTGTGACTGGCTGACTGACTGACTGACTGACTCAGACACTTATCAGAGACAGGGTAGATGGTGTCGGTTCTAACTCAGCTGTTCAAACTTCTAACAAGAACATCAGAATAGAATTACCAACCTCGTAGCCGATGAATGTTTCAGATTTCGACGAAGAGATGCCTCCGGAGCTGCCGGGCACCCCACGCCGCGTGCCGACGGGCAGTGTGAGTTCGGAGACATCGTCTACGCGTCTGTTCGGGTCGCGCGGAACGCCGCGCAAGTCCAGTAGCCACAGCTCTAAGCCGATAATCAGTTCGATGATTTCTGGCGTCAGTGCCTTGTTGGCAGGGGTCGGCAGTGGAGTTGATATTAGACAGGCGTTCAGCGACTCCGACAAAACGCCTCGCAAAAAGTCGGCCGACCCTTCCTGGTTCAACACCTGGCAACCGACCAGAGGACCCGGCGGGCCTGCCTGGGCTGAGGTTGGTCCTACCTTTTAGTAGTATGCACAGATAAAGTTTTATTTACTGAAAACCGTTTTTGCAAGTTTGGGACGCCGCAAATTCAAATTCTTCTGGAGGGCGTACGAAAGATGGGGTCTTGCCTAAGTCAGTTAGGGGCAGACCCACGTACCCCTGTTTCTTGTATAGATACATTGCATACCGACGTGGGGTGGGGGTGTTCCGTCAGGTACGGAGTCTAAGGGGATTTCGCCCAGAGGGGTGTACAAAATTTCAAAAAGCTCCAAAACGCCTGGAAATGCGTTTTTAGCATGTTTTTTCAGTAAGGACGCTAAAAATCGCTGTTTTAAGCTGTCAAATAGTGTTTTAGAGCTAAAGACAAGCAAAAAATGACAAAAGGGCTTCCAGAACCACCGATTTCTCTTAAACATCAGCAGTGCAAACGCCGAATTCGGTTTTAAAAGCTTTTCAGGCGAATTTTAAGCTAAATTTATTGATTTCTGAATTAGTATGTTACGGCAGCTACTACTAGTATTTTGGGTCGCGGGGGAGGGTGATCGGTTTGGCCAATCTAGCTAGGGGGTAACCCCAAACCCCCTAGTACATGTATGCATTTATGCCTATTCACTAGAGCCACTTACTTACAGTCAGAGAAATAACGACATACAGTATATTGTAGCGGTACCAAATATGGTAGCGATGCCATATAGTGCCGGTTCAACCTTAAGTGGTACTTCAGGTTGATCAGGTTGAACCGATGCCATTTATATGGTATGGCTACCTGATATGCTTACCGATACCATGTATGTGCTTATTTGCCTAACTGCTTAAGAGCCAGCTAGCTGAGTATAGGGCAGCGCGTTGAAGGGCTCTTATGAGTATGCGTGTCCTCTTCTGTCTGGTACAGAATAAAGTTGAACAACAACAAGGGCTGTGTCTGGTATTGTCTATGGTCAGAGGTATATAAAAGTTTCAGTCGAGTCCGTTCCGGAGAGGCGGGAAGCAGCAGCAGAGCTGGCGGAGTGACAGCAGTAGTCCGGTGCACGGTCTGACGTCGAGCAAACGGGGTCTGGCAGCTCGGTCGTGCAGTTCGAGTCAGACGCTCAGCAGCCACACTCTCAAGGTGTCCCCCACTACCTCCGCTCCCGCCGCCAAGGACCTCCCTCACAGCTCAAAGAAGGGGGTGCCCCAGCCCAGCGCTCACACCAGGTACTTACATACTACCTCTTATACTTGACCACTCTATCGACTAGGATGTGGTTTATTTACGCGGCTGCCTTCTGTTTTCAAGCCTAAACATTAGTCTACGAATTGTGTTTAAGCTTGAGGTTAGTTTCAGCCTTGCCTTACGCTGAGGTGTTATTTTATCTGAAGCTAAATTCAGCCATTTCCACACAAAATTTCCATAGTGTTAATATGTAAAATAAAAATTTTCGAAATGGGCTTTCAAAAAAGCTTTTTTTAGAAAAGCCTGACAACACTTAGATGCGGTAACGGTGTATGGAATCATTACACAGCTCAGTTTATTGTCTCTAGATCGTACGTTCGCACTCCGAGCCACGAAGTGCGACAGGACCGACGCGGTTCCACCAATCAGCAGCCGTCGTCGGCGGTGGCGAACGCGCGTTTTCCGTCGGTGTCGCACCAGCGAACGCGCTCGATCGACGACTGGCAGAAGCACTCGGTACTTCAGCCAAGCTCCAGCTCACAATCAATGCAACAACGACACAACGTACGTCCCTCATCTCTCTTTCTCCAACTTCACTGCTCAGTTATTTTCTTCTGAATTGTCCTTTTGTTGGAAACTATGGGGCTGGACAATAATTCACGGCCTTTTTTAAAGTATTACATGCACGCAGAATTTAAACGCATTGGCAAAGTGTTTAGTGTCATTTGAAAGATTCTATAAGACAGTTGGTTTTGATTTCTTTCCATACATGTAACAGGGGGGTCTGCCCCCCACCCGACTTGGGCCAGACCCCCCCCCCCCCGAGACGATTTCACCGACCCCCCCCCTCCGATTTTTCTGGCAAGTAAATTTTCGAGCAAATTTTTGCAATTTTTTACAATTTCACACACAAAAATTGCCAAAATCGCCTGCAAAACAGCACTTTTTAGCTGTATTTCAGCCCAAATTAGCGATTTTTGGCAATTTTTAGCCAAAAAATTGCGATATTTTTCGATTTTTGAGCGTTTTTTTAGTGCCCACCCCCGTCCCCCAAAATTTTGGCTCAGACCCCCAACCGCCCTCCCCCCATCGGCGGATGACCTGTTACATGTATGTTTCTTTCTCATTTTATTGATTTTAGTTCATGAAAATAAAATGTCAGGTGCTCAAAACTGGGCTCAAAGATCTCTGAAATAAGTTTTTGCTCAAAGTTAAAATTAAAGTAAGTGATGCAGTTTTAGGCGCTGATTACGAATGTGAAATCCGTTTTGCTAAATTCGTCCTGATTCGGAAGATTCAGTCTGGCACTTAATGCAGTTTATGGTACCGCCACAGTGGCTATATGTCAGGGTACCATATATGGTGGCGGTACATATGTATTATGGTGCCACCAGCCTAGTTACCGGTACCATATGGTACAGCAAAAATTCTCTTTCTATTAGCCTAAAACATTTTGCCAATGCGTTTTGTTTCTGCGCGCGTTTTAAAAAATGTCTGAAAAACGGCGATGAATGATTCCCCAACCCTATAGTTTGCTGTAGTCAGTCAACAATTTCTCTAAAGTATGGTACCGGTTCAATTTGCTACGACGACGAGCATATAAGACGAAGATACAGTACATTAGGCGTTTACTGACTGGCTGTCAAGGTCAAAGTTACTGGCACGTTAAAACCTTGCTTCACTATGATGCTGGCTTAAATACAGGAATTGAAACATTCTTTTTTGGCAATTTTTTCTACTGTCTAACTGAAAATGCAGCAAGATAGAGCAGTAATGTAAGGTAGTGGTGTTTCAGCCGAGTCACTTAGCATGCGTGGTTCCTCCGGGCGGGGGCGTGAGTCAGGTGTCGGTTTGGAACCGCGGTTACGAGCCTTTCCAGCTGCCCCTCAGCAGACCGCAACGACCTCTCACCCTCGACCTTCGCTCCAAACACGACGACGCTCCGCCCTCGTCGACGCCCGCCGAGAGCGGCATCAGCACTGCCGGCAGCTCCTACCTGAGTTTCCCCGCCTCCGCCGACCGCAGCGCCGGCAACCTATTGGACCTGCCCAGTGATGGACAGACACTCGACAAGACTCCGCCCATCCCCGCTAGATTGGCAGCCGCCAGACGCGCCACCACCGACGACGACCTGATGGAGAGGAGAAACCTGAGTCCCGTGGTGCACAGTCCCTGACCACCCTCTCTTGTATTTATCGATTGTGAGTGCAAACGCAAGCGGAGGGCAGTATTGGGCTTTCTAATTAGCTACCACCTATTTCCTACCTACCTATATTTATTTATTAGAAAGGCAGGATCGCTTATTTTGAATAGGCGCTGTTCCGTCAATTTTTGAACCAAATTTATAGATTATTTGGCACAATTTTAAGCCTTTAATTTTAAATTTTTAAACAGCATTTTAAACAGATTTTGGCAGTGAAGAAAAGCGATTTTAAAATTTTAAGATTTAAAAGATTTTAAAATCGCTTTTCTTCACTGCCAAAATCTCTGTTTCGCCTTTGAGGCCAACCGTTGTTTGTATTCTAATGAAAATTTAACCAATCTTCTAAGGATTTATCTACCGCTCATTAAAAATGATTTCATTCAAATCGGTTGAGAGTTACAACAGTTTCTACAGAAAAAAATGCTGTCTTATTTTGTGACGGACCCTGTATATTTAAAAGTTTTCTGTGCTATCTGGTGGTAGGTGGGTGGGTGGGTGGAGGTGTTACAGGGTTAAGTGCTGCTCTCCTAGTCAGGCCAGCTTTACTGTGTAGATGAGGAGAATAGAAATTGTGGGCTCGGAGATCTCGGTACGTAGCGTGTCCGTCTGTCTGTCTGTGTGTGTGTCGGAGGAACAAACCTGCTGCTGTTGTGTGTGGCGTTTTTACTTTGCTCACCTCTGTGCATATTTTTTTAGAACTTGTACTCCAGTCTCTCTGCCTCAAACGGTCGATTTTACTGTTTTGAAGTTTGACTTTTTAACAGATTTCGAAACCGAAATTGCTAAAAAAACAGTCTATAGACAGCTAGTATTTCTATACATTAATCCGCCTTTAAGTTATGGCAAAGATTACAGATGATATCCTTCTGTGTAGATGGTTTGAGCAGAGAGAGTGTCGTGAATCTCGTCAGTGTTTCCCTCGAATGCCATAAACTCTGTGCTATCTATGTGTGGGTAGGAAGTGAGGAATGCGTTTGATCGATTAGAGTCTACGTTGTGTTTTTGTTACATTCCTGTGCTGGTGTACAGTGTCGGCCCCTCTGAAAGTGTTTTGTTTGTAAAAAGTGCAACTACAACAAACTTTTTGACTGTGTTACTGTGCTTCCCTTGCTGGGTCGACAGACCGTCTTAGTCCAATCGATTGTGGTTATTATTTGCTAGTGACACACTGGATCGGTGTTCTTCTTTGTTGGCTGAGTAAAACTTTTCGCCACTTCTTACAATGCATCTTTCTCTCAGCTCCTGTTTTCTAACGACAAGCCATCTTTCATTGGCTTCTTTTGGAATCTCTAGCGCAACGATCTATTAGTGCTTTTTTCAACTGTCACTGTTGCTAAGTTCTTAGCGAGAAAGTCCATAAATGGCTTACATGTAACTTGCATACGTCAATCTTCAGTCAGTCAACCTTTTATCGATTATTTGTTCTGTACCCCGAATTTGGGCTCAGCTAGCCTGTTCCTTTTCTGCAGGTGACTTGTTACCTCTTCTAGGTATGGCACGGTTCGACTTGGAGTGATACAAATGCAAAGGGGAGTGTTGTTTGTAGACAGGGATACCTCATTGAAGGGTTCTGAAAAGAGCGAGGGGTGTCCTGCCTGAGCTGTCTGAAAGGACAGTGGAACTCAAAAACAAACAAACTTTATGTTTCATGAGGACAAATCAGTACTGTACTGTACTGTACCTTGTAGTTTAGAACGTAACAGTTAGCGATCGTAGAGCGCTTAGCAGTGTTTAGAGAAGATGTCGGTACAGATTAAGCAGCTTTCTGCGCTAGCTAACCAGTTTTTGGAGAGCTATTATTTTCTGTTTGTTTGCACCATCTCTCCCTCCGCTCACGTTTTCAACCGCTTAGCCAACCAGCCGTAGGACCACTCTATTCTGCAATTTCTAACAAACTACAGTAGAAAATGAAAGTTGACCTCTGTCTTTTAGTAGTTTGTTGTATAGTGGGCCTGGCATCTACACAGACCTCCGTCGGTGAGTACTAATCCACTTTTTGCCATTTCTAATAAGTCAGAGTGCTCTTCACTGAAATACAGTTTTGGCCCCGCTGAGCAGCTAGGTATTGGGATATTTATTGGATTTTTCTGGTAGTATCTCTGCACTTTAGTTTTGAAAGGTTGTTGGCATGAAAGAAAGACATAATTGCTACGTACTGTACGTATGTACGTTGACTTAGAATGGAGCAGAAGAGAGGTGCTGGACAAGGAAGGCAAATTCGTGATTTTGTGGACCATCAACCAAGATTCCCAGTGGATCACAATGGAGGTTCAGGTTGAGACTCTGGGCTGGGTCGGCTTTGGTTTCTCGGCCTACAATGATATGAGAGGCGCTGACATTGTGCTGGCTTGGGTTGACGACAACGGAAACACTATTTTGTCGGTAGCCATTCGTTCGTACATAGTACATATTCTATCTAACAGGGGTCTGTCTGATCTGCCCATTTCGACTGCTTGTAATGTATGGAAATCCACCAATTTTTGTTATTTTTTACAATTCGTATTGAAAAATTTCTTTAAAACTGGTCGTAAATTAGCTGTTCTTGCTGTACTATAGCCTTAGCCGAGCATTTTTTATCAGGAACTTAGATTTTTAGCCATTTTGTTTTGTGACAGTATTGTAACTATTTTCGTCATACCTTACCTACTTGTTTGGTACATGCGTAATTGATGGCAGTCAATTTTTTTGCAAGTAATTTTTTCAGCAACTTTTTGTGATTTTTTAGACTTTCAGACACTGAACTTACCAAAATCGCCTGTTAAAACAACTCTTTTTAGCCGTATTTGAACCAAAATTAGCGATTTTTTACGATTTTTAACCCTACTAGTTTCGATTTTTGCGCGTTTTTAGTACCCATCCCGGTGCCCTAGAATTTGTGCTGAGACGGTCAGACCCCAAATCTCCCCTCCCGATCGCCATCGGAGGCGTTACAAGTATTTTATGTTGTGACCTGTTCCTACGTAATACTCTTTTGATACCTGCATAAATCGTAACGGTCGAATAGATCATAGCTTTTCAGTCTTATTAGCATAGCAGAAATATTCCAACCTCCCTGTTGTCTTGTGTTTGCCATACATTTAACAGCGGTCTGCCGCCACCCGACTTAGGCCAGACCCCCCCCCCGGATGGGAGCCCCATCCCCATCCCGAGACGATTTTTCCGACCCCACTCCGATAATTCTGGCAAGTAATTTTTTTAGCAAACTTTTGCAATTGCATAAAAGAGCACTTTTTAGCTGTATTTCAGCCAAAATTAGCGATTTTTTACGGTTTTTAGTCCCAACCCCCTAGAATTTGGGCTCAGACCCCCAACCCCCTCACCCGTTCGGCGGATGACCTGTTACATGTATGGTTCAGCATCAAAGTACAATAAGGTCTTCCAATCTTCAGGACCGTCATGCGATAGACAACGGTTTTCCGGACGAAGACAAAGATCAAAGCTACGATTTGTTGGAAGGCAGCAAAAACGACACACACACTCGCATCCGCATTACCAGACCGTTGAACACCTGCGACAAAGAGGACTGGCTAATCAACGTACCTAACTCTACTAGCAATGTGTTGTTTATAAAGTTTTACTTTTAGCAGGACACAGTACGTCTATTGTGGGCGTACCATAACACTCTTCCGACGAGAGATAAAATAGAGAAGCATTTGAAGACCAACAGAGGGGCAAAGAGCGTGCAACTGTTTGTGCCTGAACCAACCTACAGACTGCAGACATTGAAGAATGACTCTAGCGTGCGTACCTTGGACTTGATGATGATCAATGCGCAACTGCCAAATATGGACCAGCCCACTCTCTACTGGTGTAAAGTGTTCGTCACTCCGGCCAATCCCAAACATCACTTGATTGCGGTACTTTAGCTTTTAGACAAGAGGGAGGGCGGCAAACCCTTTCGAATTCACTCTAGGCCATTTGAAAGAGCAAACACTACTAACTTTAAACACGAACAATTTTGTTCGCCTCTTTCTTATGTAGCCCTTGGGGCGTGTACTGTACATACAGTATGTGTTCTTCATGTTTGTGTCGTTCAGCATCTTGCGTAAGACGGACACAGATCTGTTGGTAGGCGAACAAAAAGGTTACTGTTGGTCTAAATGGATGAATTAGAGGCTATGGCATAATGTGCACCATGGAACTTTTTAAATATTAGCCCTATTGGTATTGTGACTGTTTTAGTACGAGCCTGTAATCGAAGCTGGTCATGAACGATACATTCACCACATTCGACTATATCAATGCTCTAATAATATGGTCAAATATGCAAATAAGGCTGGGCAGCCGTGCTACGCCAAGGTCAGGACACCGGGTACTCTTTCAACCTCTGTCTTAGACGATTGCGGCGTCAAATTCGTGGCTGCTTGGCCGGCCGGAGGACAGGTATTATTATTATTATTGACTGATTGTTAGTTGAATTTATAGAAAAAACACTGCCAGATATGTCCAGCGCCAAAGTTCCGCTCGGACCAAGCAAGTCGTGTGTCGTAATTGATCGTAAATTGTGGTTATTTCTAGAACCCGTTTGATTCTTGTTTCATTTGATTTTAAAAATTGTTTTGCGCTCTTGTCGTCGCTTTACCTCAGATTACTTAATCCGAATGTGGTATCAAACGAAATTTTTGTAATTGGGCTGTTTTCGAACGGCCTGCCACTCTTCTCAAGTTTAGATTGCCTATTCTTTTGACAGGACATTTTTAACAATGATCTAGCATCAATTATTAGCATGTACTACTTTCTTTTAGCCGTACTTTTACCCAGACAACATCGGTCGAGCCCTGTTCGGTCAACCGGAGGCTCAATATCTGTTGATGGAGATCCATTACGAGAATCCTGATTATTTACAAGGTTCTCTAAACGCAACTCTATTGATATTTATTTAGAAATGTTCAGACTCCTCAGACAGCTCAGGTATTCGTTTGTACTTGACGCCCCGTTTACGTCCCCAAGAAGCAGGAGCCATAACATTGGGCACAGCCGGCACCCCCACAACTTTGGTGATTCCGCCCAGACAGAAACAGTTCACTGTGTACAGTTACTGCTCAATGGAATGCACTCGCGACTTGCCTATGAACGGACTTTTCGTCTTCTCTGCCTTTTTGCAAACCCATTCAACTGGTCTCTAGTTTTGCGTTCTAACTAGCGGAAGATGAGCAAATAAAAAAGTTCTAGGTAAAGCAGTGCGTGTGCTGCATGTTAGAGATGGAGTGGAGCTGGAGCCCATTTTCCAGGACAACCACTATGATTATGCCAACCGCAACTTTATGTCCAAACAGACGCCGGTCAAGATTCTGCCGGTACAAAGGAGTCTTTCGTTTTCTTTCACCCGCTCCAAATCATCCAACACTAAAAAACTTTTGTTCGTGTTCGCTTTTGTACAATATTTAAAATCACAGTCTGGTGTTAGCTTGTCCAAAAGTGATTTCTTCTCTGCAGATTTCGAACGGCTTTAAAAATATCAACGTTTTTTTACAGGGCGACGAATTTATTGTCGAGTGCGAATTTGATACGTCAAGACGCAGCCAAGCCACTCTGGTTGGTTCCGTTGTTTTTTGAAAATCCAGTACATAATATCATACATGCAACATTTCATCCGTCTTCAGGGGATCAGAAGTCGGGGGTTTAGCGCCGGCCGGGGAGTCTGAGCGCAAACTCTGGAGGAGGGAGAGTACTAAAATATAAACGCTCAAAACCTCTTTTTTGCTAAAAATCGTAAGTTGGGCTGAAATAAATACAGCGAAAACGTGCAGTTTTACAGGCAATTTTTAGCAATTTTAGTGCTTGTAATTCTAAAAAAATCGAAAAAATTTGGTAAAAACTTGGTTTCCGGAGAAATCGTCCAGTCGGGACTTCCCATAGGGGGTCTGGTCTGGCGTATGTCGGGTGGGGGCGGACTCCCAAGCACCATTGTTTACTGGTGTGTGCACTACACTACACTACACTACACTACACTACACTACACTACACTACACTACACTACACTACACTACACTACACTACACTACACGAATGAATGAATGAATGAATGAATGAATGAGTACGCTTTTTTCAGGGCGGCCGGTCGTCAAGAGATGAGACGTGCGTGGCTTTTCTAGAATTCTACCCAGCCCCTCCTTCAGGAGCGTCCTTTCTCTGCACAAGCAATCCCAACACCACCGAGCTGTTCAGATTTCTGGGAGCCATGGGAGCTGTGACCGACTACTTTGGCTCTGGCTACGTCATCGACAAGTTGGCTCGCTATTTGCCGGTGGACAGATTCCTGAACACTCAGGTCTCCTGGTTCCCTTACGACCGGTTCGGACTGGCCAAGAAGTTCCAGAAATTCGTCAAAAACGTTAGACACAGTGAAGTCTGCTACATGGGAAGAGAGTTTAGGGTATAGTTCTATTTTTGAGTGCCATATTTTATTCGTAAAGATTGCCAATATTGTTCTAGCGCGAAAGCACGTACGGTTTTCCGGTTGTTAGAGACGCCTACAAACCGCTCGACCACTGTGTGCTGAAGAATTTCAACAGTTCCGTTTTCTCGCAACTAGGAATGGCCGTTCAGGACATTATCGGATGATTTTCTCTCTCTCTGTTGTTTTGTAATGTTTCATCTACTCAATGTATATTCGGCGTATTCGTGGATCAATCCAATATGAGGAATCATCTCCACTGCTTGCTTTACCGTTATTCGCCTAAAATACATTTATGTTGGCTTGAGAACCTACCAAAGAACACAAACACCGGAACACAACGACAAACGCAATAACATGCGAACACCATTTTGAGGATTACTCTGTACTTTCTTGTCGCTCTTTCGTTATCGAAAGAGTAAAGCGGAACAGGCCAACCTACAGTATGTTGTTTTGTTGTAACTTTTTGTCCTTTCAGACTAGGCGTAGTCAACCGCATAGAGCAGGAAGAGACAGAAGGTACGGCAGCCTCCTTAACTAACAACAACCCTCCCCTTTTGCTGTCGGTGTGTGCAGGACAGCTAAGGTTTGCTCTCATTATCTACTTGCCATTGCTGACTTTCGACGGCCTGGGTTGGGCTTTTGTTGCACCGCCTTGACAGGTTTCGAATCGAACCCACAAACAACCACGGGGATGCCGGAACCGCCGTGACTCAAGTCAGCGAGCTAACCACTGAGCCAACTAAGCGACAGACAACTGTGTCTACACAGCACGTATTTTGTATACGGTAGAACCTCCACTAATTCTGTGACCAGGAGAGCACACCACTTTGGCTCGTCTGCCATCAAAATTCCGGAAAAACTGCTAAAAATCGTCTGTGAAGATGGATCTACCTGCCATCATTTGAAATGCTAGTCTATGTCTGTGGTGGAGGTTTTGCTGTATTTCCACACACACGTTTCCAGTCTATAGACGTAGTATATGTACGGTGCATTGGCCAAACAAAATTAAACGTAAAAGCGTTGCGCAAGCTGCAGAGAGAAGTGTTGGGGGTCAGCAGCAGTGTCTATTATTGTTGCAGCCAATAAAGCCCTTAGATAAGCAGCGTTGCATAGCTAATTAAGCGCCGATTGTGCGGGCCCCGGCCATTTACGGCGCAATCGATAATAGCCACCGGTCGGTTGCCATGGATACGGTATACGCTGAATCACTAGACTCTAATTATTGCCTCACCGGCCTGCTTGGAGCCTGTCGAGTGCAAGAAAATGGACAGATCTTCTGGCTCGCGGCCCCGACCTGAACGCATCGAGAACGTCACTCAATTAATGATGGCCGCTCAGGCGAAAAACTATGCCAAGGTCATACAGCTGATTCAACTGAATCACGTGAGAACGGCTGCGTCTATGCTAATTAATTGGACGGTTAATTACCTTTGTTTTAGGTAAATGTGGCTGAAACCGACTCGACCGGAAAATTGGCCTTGCATTATAGCGCAGAGGCGGGAAATATAAAAGTTTTCAAGAAACTATTTGAAGCTGACCCCTCTTTGATTGATCATACCGATAGAGATGGGTATGCTTTCCTGCTTTTCACAATAGTCACGAATTTCACACACTAAAATTGCTAAAATCGCTTATAAAACGACCGTTTTAGCTGTATTTGAGCCTAAATTAACGATTTTTGTCGATTTTTGAGCGTTTTTTAGTACCCACCCCCCTCCCTCAGAATTTGAGCTCGGACCCTCCCAGCCGGCGCCAGACCTCAATCCCCCCATCGGCGGATGACCTGTTAAACGTATGACCGACCAGTACTACATGTAATTAGCTATATTCTTATTTAAAATAGAAATTTTTTGCCATTTCTACATACATGCTAGTACATAACTGTGCACTGAAATATGATTTTTTTACCCAGCTGAGTAAGTATTGTTGGATACATGCTATTAAGTTTTTCTGGTATTGATGTGACTTTAATTTCAGCTACACTCCACTAAACTTGTCAATAATCGGCGGTCACACGGATATAGTCGAGTTTCTGCTTACCAAAGTGGCAGACGCGAATCACGTGGACGCCGAGAAGCATTCATTGGTCCACTGGGCTACAGTATGCTCCAGAGCTGACCTGCTAGAGGTGTTGTTGAGCAACGGTGCGCTGCCCTCCACACCCGACCTCTATGGAGCGCATGCACTGCACTACGCCACCCAGTTGTGTCTGGGAGAGGAAGCCAAAATGGGAATCGACATTCTGCACATTCTTCTCAAAGATGGTGCCAATGCAAACTGTGCTGATGAAGATGGAAGAACTCCTTTGCACTGGGCCTCTAGTTCTGGTACCACTGTACTGTTCTTGCTTTTTTACCGACCATTCCTGATTTCAGACTTTCTCAAGGTCAGCTTAGGCTCAGGCTCAGGTTTAGGCTTATAGAAATACAAGTTCTGCTATGTAGATTTCAATTTAGGGGGAAATCTGCAAAAACCAAACTATTCACCAGGGTTCATTTCATACGGATCAGGGTTTTCCAAATTCTCAGAGTTTTCTCTGACCTGAGTACTAAAATTCCATGACTTTTTACAAACAAACTCATACTAAATGTTTTCAAGCACCTAATTTTGTGATTTCTTTGCATCTGCAGATACATAAACAGTAGCACACCCAATAATTTTCTAACAGCAAAGGGTAAATTTGGTATTCAAAACTAAGCACATTTCAACCGGTATTCCAGGCATGAAGTTAACAAGAATTAACAGTTTCAGAGTTTGACAAGGTCTCTGGTTGGGCCACAGCCTAACCAGGATGAGAATATTTTGAAAAAATAATTTTCAAAAACGAATTTTATAGGTAGTCTTGGCGTAAAATTAACAGGAATTAATAGTTTCAGAGTTTGACGATGCCTTGGGTCGCTGCCCAACCAGGGCGAGACAATTTTAAAAAATCCTATAATTTTCCCTGACCAGATCTGAAATTCCCTACTTTTCCCTGACCTCCCTGACCCGTATGAACCCAGTTCACTGTAAGGTTAGAGCGGTAGCTGCATTCAGGTTCGGCAGAAGCATTCCTTACCCTGGTTCAAGCGGGGGCAGACAAGCTGTCGGTGGACAAAGACCAGCTGTCAGTTCTGCACTGTGCGGCCAGTCGCGGTCACACAGAGATCGTAGAGCTGATGTTCCAACTGAGCGCCGAGCTCAACGCAGACCCGATGGACCGTAACGGCGCCACGCCGCTATTCTACGCAGTGACGCTCGGGCACGCAGACTGCGCCAGATTGCTGCTGCAGAAGGGCGCCCACCCCAACCATCAGGACAGACGGTGCAGGGCGGCCGCTCACTGTGGCGCCTCCAAGGGCCAACTGAGTACTTTGAAAGTGCTGCAGCAATTTGGCGCCAGTTTTGAACTGCAGAACTACAGGGGAGACTTGCCTATTCACGAGGCGGTGCAGACTGGGGCCAGAGGTGAGCACCGCTTTATGCTAATTTTTGTAGTTGAGTGTTGGGTTGCCTTGTTGCAGATGTGGTTGAATGGCTGTTGGGCATTCATCCGGTTACTAGAAATGCGGCCAGTCATGAAGGAAGGACGCCTTTGCATTTGGCAGCGGCTACTGGCAATTTGGAACTGTGCCAATTGTTCTGCGAAGGCGGGGCCAATCCTAATCCGTTGATGTTGTTTAAGGTAAAACTGTAAAGCCACGGAGCGAAAACTACCGTGGAAGCATACTGTATTTGCTCTAATAAACCGACAAAGTCGAAAAATAAACGGTTAGAGCAAACGTTATATGTTTTATGTATGTTTTGAAACATAAAACGTGCTTGTTTTGGTAAATCATGTATGTTTCTGAGGCCAATACTTATTTTTACCGTAAAAATTCATTATACAGTATAGATAAAAAAAATGTCCCATCGCTTTTTCGGCCTTCACTCAAACGTTTCGTTCTTAGTCATTTTTTTACCGAATTGGCTCAAATTTTCAGCAAAAATTAACAACATGGTTGGTTAAATATTCTGCAAGTTTGGTGCCAAAATTCCGACTCGTACTGGTATTATGACCCGAAAACTAGGAATGAGGGTGGTCCACACAAATTTATTTTTTTTCGGTAATACAAGGAGTACAGGCCTGAAACTTGCAGGAATGATTGGTGTTGCCATTGGGCATAACATACTAAGCGGGCAGCCCTGTAGCTCAAAGGGCACTAAAATGGGGGAATTTCAAAAACATGAGTGAAAATCCCATAGTTAAGAAATCCGCACCTTCTAGAATCAAAGCACTGAATCTGTTGTTAATCAACACAGATTGTAGCAGGAAGTTCGACAAATAAATGAACCTGATATTTAAGCTCTGTTCCACACCATAGAAACCATCCCTGCAGCGTTTTTTGAAAATTGAAAATCTTTAGAATCGTCATTTTGCGGGTTTTACGAAGAAAAGTCATATTTCGTCATGTTTTTGAAATTCCCCCATTTTAGTGCCCTTTGAGCTACAGGGCTGCCCGCTTAGTATGTTATGCCCAATAGCAACATCAATCATTCCTGCAAGTTTCAGGCCTATACTCCTTGTATTACCGAAAAAAAATAAATTTGCGTGGACCACCCTCATTCCTAGTTTTCGGGTCACAAAACCAGTACGAGTCGGAATTTTGGCACCAAACTTGCAGAACATTTAGCCAACCATGTTGTTAATTTTTGCTGAAAATTTTATCCAAATCGGTAAAGAAATGACTGAGAACGAAACGTTTGAGTGAAGGCCGAAAAAGCGATGGGACATTTTTTTGATCTATACTGTATTTGTCTTTTGTTTTTGAGTTCCACTGTCCTTTCTACTTGGACATCCCGCGCTCTTTTCAGAGCCTTTCCATAGGGTAGCCTTGCTTACAAAAAACCCACCACCTTGCTGCATTTGGTGCAACGGCAGCGTCGGTTCCGTTCCCATCCCAGTAGCCATCACTGGCTTTCGGCGGCCTGGGTTGGGCTTTATATCGACTACTTCCAGTCGCTTCGATCGCATCATTCATTGCTTTTGGTTTCTGTATGACATTAAAATGTGTGTATAATTTAAAATACAAATTAAAGTAATAGGCAGTCTCAGGCGAACACAAATTTGTTCAGAGTAACAGAGTATACATAGGGGAACAAAAAATGAGTGTTCTCGTAAAAAAGTGATTTGTAACATTTGTAGAACGGTCTGGCTACACCACTGGACCTAGCAGTGTTAAAAGAACACCAAGATGTGATTGAATATCTGAAAAATTCGCAAGGAAAGTCGGCCGAAGAGCTGCCCGAAAAGTTACGCCGAGCCTCTCACGATTTTCTACAAACAAAAGTGGCTGAGGGTAAAAGTTTTCGAGCGCAAAAATTACTATTTTGCTAATTTTTTCCTGACCTTTATAGCCAAATCCACACGACCGGCCGATTTCACCAGTACCGACTTTTCTAGCGACGGGGCGAAAGGTCGATCCAATTCGATGCCGAAAAAGTCAAAGCGCAAATCGTCGGGAAGACAGAAAAATCGACTTCAACCCGCTGCTCAATCGAAAATGCTGAAAAATTTCAGAGACACTTCGACCAATACCGAAAACTACCCTCCCGCCGACCAACCTGACACTTCAGGCAGTTCATGTCTTCCTCAGACTGCCTCTTCTGAGGGTCAGCCTGAAGAACAACAGATCAAATCCAACTCGACAGACTCTAGAAACGAAGAAGAAGAAGAAAAGCCACAAGAACACGTTGAACCTATTGAGCTAGAAGAAAGTGTAATCGACGCTCCTGAAGAGAAGTCCGACGCGATGCACCACCACAAGATCCGGTTTCGATTGGTCGAAAATCTAGAAGGCAGCCAATCAACGGCCAGCGACATGAGCTTTGACGTCGACAGTGAAACGGCCCGAAAACTGCGACACACCGGACACAGCACCAAGAGATACTTGGAAGAGAAGAGAATCTTTCAGGAACTGGCCAACTTGAAGCGAATTCAGATTCAGTACGGCAAAGTGCAGGAGAGTCAGTTAGTGAGAGGCCTGATGGAAAACTACCTCCAACATTACCCGCAGTCCGAGGGAGAAACCTTTAGAATGCACACGTTCAGTGCTTGGGAGCGCTTTCTCTACGGTAGAACATAGCTTCAAAACGAAAATGAAGCGTCTTTATTTAGATCAGTTGAAGCGCATTTATGAGCAAGAGCGTACGGTTCTGACTGAACAAAGGGTGAAAGCGCGACGACAGTGGGAATTCAACAAACGTCTCACACGACCACCTGCTAGACAGAATCAGGCCAAAATCGACCAACTCATCAAAACCTACGGAGTGGCGCCGCTGCCTATGCAATACTCTCGTACGTACTGCACGCCTGACAATCAGTTATTTCCGCAGATATACAGTACACAGCCTGGGCCATTTATCTATCGCTCGTTTCGCCTTCCTGCAACTTTTCTGTTCGTCAATCAATTTCGCTGAAATTTTAGCACATCCTCAGAATCGTTACTCTCAGGATTTTAGTCAAGTCGGTTTACTTCAACCACTATTTCTGCACTGGCACATATTCACTTTGACGGCAGACACGTGACGTGCAAGTGCATAACTAATTAGTGATTGAAGCGAGAGCAGAAATTCTGAGCCCTTGTGCATGTGCTAAAATTTGAGTGCAATTGATTGACGAGCACAAAATTTACAGCAATACGAAAATGGTAGATACATGGCACACCTGTACATTGTTTTACATGTCAATTATGAGCGATACCATACAGAGGGTTCTTCTACCCCACCCCCACCGACCGTGCAGTCAGTCACCCCCCGGACGGACTGGAACCCTCTACACGATTTTTCGACCCCCGCCATCCTATGTTTCTAGGACACATTTTCTACAGTTCCGGAGACGAAAATTGCTAAAACTGCAACTGCTAGTAAAACAGCGAGTTTTAGCTGTATTGCGTCCCAGATTAGCGTTTTTAATTTGAAACTATGTACGATTTTTTTAGCGATTTTTAGTATGCAGTATATATTCGTATATCCCTGACTAATTATTGTGCATGCCTAGGGTGGTCTAGATGGTCTCTCGAATAAAAAAGCCTCCCTCCCGCTAACTTTTGTATCTGATTTTCAGCCGGATTGCACGGCAGACGAACGTAAAAGATGAAGAGAGTGAAGAATCTTCCGTCTGCTCTGTATTTGGTGACTTTGAATCGGTGCGCTATTTGTGATCTGAACATATCCTTTCCTAAAATGCATTTCGTCCCAATAAACATTTTACTTATTGTTGTTCGTTCTGCCTTAGTTACGTGTAGCGCGCTAACCGGCGTTAGCTATGTATTGTGCTATGCGTATGTGCGGTGTTAGCTATGTATTGTAACGTTTCCATGGCAACAAATTCAACTGAAACAAGACAAAATGCCAGTTTCAATCTGGGATTTAGCAGTTGAAAGATTAAAGGAACCGCCTAAACGGTTCGACGCCGAAGTCGCAGAGGATGATCAACCAGTTCCTAAAGGTTTTTCTTTCTTTTAAGACTTACCTAGGTTACTAGGTTACTTTTAGAAAAAGAACGCGTCAAAGACCAGTCATACGTGGTTTTCTGCGGCAGCAAAGACTGTGTATACTTATTTATATTAACTATTTCAATATACAGAAAGTAATAAAATAATTGAGCTTAGGGTAAAAGTTCCCTGGTGCTCCGATTTCTCGATCGCGAAGATCAGCCGAAACCTACGGTGGCTCTGGAATACACATACGGTCGACGAACCAGAGGAAACGTACGATGGATTCTTTGCTCTATTTAGCCAAACAAGCTCATTTTGCAGACAAAAGAAGTCGGTCATCTATGGGAACTAGGAGGCGGACCGTTCTTGGCTAATTTACTCGAAATCCCAATCACAAAGCACACCATTGCGTAAGCTTCTCAACTCTAAAACGTACTCTAGGAAGTTTTTAATACCTATTATTAATATAACTATTCTTCTATCCTTTTCGCCAAACGAACCTATAATTAACATCAGGGATGTGAATTGTGTTTTTTCCGTTTTTTCCAAAAAAGCGTTTTTTTCCAAAACAACATAAATCGCGGAAAAACCTCAAGCTAAAAATAACTAACTTATGTCATTTTTCAGTTAAAAAAGGACTTTTGCGATGTATAATAGGTCAGACTGACTCAAGACTGGTAGAAAAACAACAGAAAGACGAAATTTAGCAATCTAAAACAAAAAAGATTTCTTAAGTATGGGATTTTCGATCACGTTTTTAAATTGCCCAATTTTAGTGCTCTTTGAGCTGAGAGCTGCCCACTCAGTATGTTATGTCCAATGGTAATACCAATTATTCCTGCAAGTTTCCGATCCATACTGTTTGAATTACCGAAAAAATTAGAATTTCCGTATAACACCCTGATTCTTAGTTTTGGGTCACGAAACCAGAACGAGTTGGAATTTTCGCCCCAAACTTGCGTCATGTCTACCGAGTCATATTGCTAATTAATCCTATTGAAAATTTGAACTAAATCGATAAAGAAACGACCGAGAACGCATCGTTTCAGTAAAGTTCGAAAAAGGGGCGGGGTGGAAATACAGTATGTTTGGCCCACACTGTATGTATATATAAAAAACATGTTTTCCATGGTACTTTTGCTGTGTGTGGTTTTACTGTATATAACTTAGCAGAGATCTAGCAATAGTGCTAATGCTGGACCTGTCAGAGCCAGAGACACTTTGGAATACGATGGAGGTGTTGTTGGGAGCTGGCAGGAGAACAGTAGAAAAGGCCCTAACCCAACTGAAAGTTGTCGACCAATCACTGTACGAGGAGGTTCAGCGCGTCACCGCAGCCCCATTGGTGGATCATCCGGTATTCTACTGTAACCACTGTATTGTCAGTCTTACTGTAAGTTTAGCGTTTCAGGACCGCGAGCTGTTGCAACCGTTTCCGATTAGAATTGGTTTGGTGGGCGGCAAGTACGACATTTTTCAAGTAGAAAAAATATTTTCGATTATTTTTTAATTCTATCTTAAACTAATTTCAGGATTTCGATCCTGAAAAGAAGAAAGTAATCTGCAAGACGCTTCGTTTTATGGCGCACATTAACGGGGCCAGTTTGCAGGTAAAATAATTTATACCTGTGATACATGTATGAAGCATAGCATCCAGTTCTTTCTATATGTAACATTTCCTTTTCTTCAGTTTTTCAGCCTAAAAATGGAAGGTCTGGTTTCCCGCGGTCGTGCTTTAGTCAGCCATTTGACTTTTGGCACAACGCCAAGTAAGGGATTATGTGTGGACTACAATAAACCGCTATTCGTGCCGTTCGGAGCCGATTCTTTGGAGGAAATTGGTAGGTATTATTTGTAAAAAAGGCAGTCTAAAATATGGTTGAATGGCTGTAGGAGTTCCTCCGCTGGACGACCCGTCCATGGCCCAAGCCACCAACCCTATAGAACTATGGAAAAATGCCTTTTGCCATCACTTCCCGCAAAAGGTATGATTGTTTTGTTTACAGACACATTTTGAATCGATGTTTTTACCGACTGCAGGAAACCAAAATGGAAATGCGAGACGATCCGGCCAAAGATCCGCAGTACAAAGAGGAAGCGATCGATCGACTGAGAGCTCAGAAAGACCAAGTAAGGCTTTTCCTTATCCCATAATTGCTGGCCCTATAATGTACTTTATAAAGTATACGTTTAATTAGTAAAACGTTCAGTAGCGCATTTCTCTGTTTCTACAGCTTATGTAACACCGGACTTTAAAAGTCAGTACCCCGATAGGGAACTCCCCGCCCCGAGACGTTCCTACTGACCCTCTCCGATTTATGAATCAAGTAATTTGTTCAGCAAACTTTGGCAAATTTATTATGGAATTTCAGACATTAAACAGTAGCCTGTAAAACAGCACTCTTTAGCTTTATTAGAGCCCAAATTAGCGATTTTTTACGAGTTTTAGCCCAAAACTGCCTTTTTTTGCGTCTACATACGTAGTGCCCTTCGCTGTCCCGAGAATTTGAGCTGAGACCCCCGACCCCTGCGCCAGACAACCCAAAACCCCTCCGCATCGGCGGATGACCTATTAAAATGTACGTACATGTATGGCTTGCAGGAACTGGAACGCTACATAAGGCAGAAAGCTCAACGAGAGGATAAACCTGTCGAATCCAAACCTGAAGAAAATAACCATGAAATGGATATGTGATAATTGTCTGGGGCATTTATAGTAGGTACGTATGTATGGGTCACGATTTTTAATAATTTGCCCTACGACAACGAAATTTTCTATGGCGCACTTGGTACCATTTTAGTTATGGGCAACAGATTTGACAAACTCGCGCTACAAGAAAAAATTTATGCTAAAACGGCGATAGCATGAGCGGTTACGATAAATTACTCAAAAAACCGCACTTAATTTCACGAAGAATAGAGAAATGCGATGTTTAGAACAGCCGGGTGGGTGAGCCGCGCAGTTTAGTATTTAGCATTTGGTCGCACGTTTGAACGAGGGCTGATTTTCTATTGCGCCAGTTACGAAGAGCACCCCATGTAGATTAGGTGTATATGAGCTTTTTTAACCTGTTTTAACGAAAAATTAGCCAAGAAACCTTGATTTTAGCAAAAAATCGAACTTTTTGGCATACCATTCCCTCAATCCCCATCCATCATCCGCCTCTACCTCTCCTAGGAATTGAAAATTTAGCTAATTTACCTCCTCAGCCTAACTGCTAGCACCAAAACTCAGTACAAACGCATTCGTTAGAACGTTTCGTCCCGTTGTTGTTCGGCCCGACCGTTTCGTCCCGGCCATCCCGGCCAACTTCTTGAACTGCTTAACCTGACCGTTTCGTCCCGCAGTTTAGTTACAGTGGAACGGTGGCGGGAAAATCAAACGAAAGGCACTAAAAATTGGGTAGTCGCTTTCAAAGTGGCAGAGAATCAAACCTTTTTCAATTTTTTTTTCAAACCCGGTAAAACTCGGTAAACTACGTGTGGGAAGATTGCCAAAGGGAATTGTACATATGTTTGAAAGCAAGAAAAATGGTGGTAAAAATTGACTTTACATGATAACCTTTTTGGTTCGGTCTATTCACTTTACAGTTGGTAGGTCTTCAAAAAGGCGCCAAAAACCGATGGGCTGTTATGCGAAATCTGAACAAGCCCCCTGCCCTGCCTGAAAATTCTCATTCCCCTACCAAACGATAATAGCCCGCACAGGTACGTAGCAGTGTGGTGCACTTTTTATCTAGGTAACTAGGTAACTAGGTATACCTAGTATTACCTAGTTAATATTCGAGAAAAGTACCTAATATTTACTTTACCTAGTTGCTGGTTACTCTATTTTACCTAGTTTTACTTTACCTAGTTTTAAATCCACATAACTAGGTACTTCTAGGTAGAACAAGTTTACCTAGTTTGATATTTTCAGTTTTACGTGGCTTTTTCAGTCAGCAAACCTTCAAATTTGCGGCTTTCCCACAATTACAGTGGCCCAGAGAATGAATTTCTGACTTATTTGATCAATAAAATACGAATATTTACTTGAAATGTTTCAAATTTCGTAAATTTTAACTCGACTAACTTCATCATAGTTCTATTGAACCAAAAATAATATTTTGACTTGATTTCGAGCGTTTTAGGTTTACCTAGTATTACCTAGTTTTTCTGGGCTTTACCTAGTATTACTTTACCTAGTTTCTTAGCTGAGAACTTTACCTAGTATTACTTTACCTAGTTTTTTAGGTGACAACTTTACCTAGTATTACTTTACCTAGTTTCAAATTTTCAAAATGCACCACGCTGGTACGTAGGGAAAACTCTCTGGCTCATTCTGATTAAATTTAACAGTTTTATCCTAAAATTCCTAAGTGCAACTTCAAAATCTTAACGAAATTATTGTTTATTTATTATAGCGCACTCAACATTCGGAGAGCTCAGTCAAAAGCCTCCATGTAATTTGTTATGTTTGTTTGTTTTCTCTACGTGTATACTCTCCTAACGTTCTGATAGGTTCTGTTTGGATAGGGTGTATAGTCGGACAAGGGGCCTAGCCTGCACTTGGATACAATTCTTCTTTTTCTTCTTGGAAGTTCAGAGCGTGGCGGGGCTCTCCCGTACATCAGGCATGAGCATGATCAGTCAGACATAGGTAGGCACCTACTTGTTCAGTTCAAACTTCGAAATCATACTCTATAAACGATGGAGCCATTTGATTTTCCCGCCGTTGATGTTCATTTTCTCGACGGGGACGATAACGATAAGTTTAAAAAACGATAAGTTTAATAACCGGTCGGGACGAAATGGGTAGATCTTGCTCATTAAAGCACGCTATCGAACAGTTGATTTATGAAGAAAATGAAACAGTTTTCTCTTTCTGGTGTTTTGAAAAGGTTGTGCATTTATTCTAACGAATGTACACTCTTCTTTACTGGTTACTTTCCTTAGTGACTTGCTCCACTACTCTTCTGAGCCTTTCACTCAGACTAATTTTCAGTTTGGTAAAAGGAGAAACAGATTTATAAGTAGCAGGCTGTTCCTGGTCCAATCTTAAATGGTAGATGAAAGCAGTTTTCGGTTCAGCAACCTGTTCCTTGTAGCCGGGCAAGTACTCAATCACCCGATGAATGATTTTCTTTACCACAGCCTCCGGTCTAACTATTGTTTTGGCTCTGTCGGCCGGGTCAAACGGCTCGCACACTTGAAACGACGAAAACAAGTTCAAATTTTCTACCAAATCAGCGCTAAAATTTGTTAGAGGTACGACTGGCGGCCAGCTTTTGTCCCAAAAAGCACTTCGAATCCTGACTCCGCCTTGAGATTCGTGAAGCGATTCAAGATAAGCTTTTAGAAAGTTTGGCTCTACGTTGGCAGTTGCCAAAAATTCGTCTATATCCAGATCGGTCCAGAACTTTGTATACGGAGTTGAGCCCAATAAGCAGTCAGAAATTTGAATAAATTGACCGTAATTGTGCACCTTGAAACGAGCCCCTGCTAACGGCGGCATTGCTATCACTTTAACCAAGCCCGTTCTTTGGTAATGGCTGATAACTGATAAAACATCGCTGGAAACAGATTGTAAATAGAAAATAAATTTCGACACTCCTGAGAATCGGTAAAATTCTATGAAGAGAATGAGCCGAAGCCAGTCTTTCACTTGATGAAGCGGACTGGTGCACACAGTCAGGAAATCGGGGCGACCGGAAGGGACAAAAACAGGGACCACTGCCAACTTTTCTGAGACTTGCCCTTCCAATTTTAGTGCAACATGAGTTGGTTGTAGGTCGGTTTTGCAGACAAGAAAGTAAGGTACATAGAGCGGTTCAGGCTCAAAAATCAGCAATCTGAAGGTCATAGCCCAGCTGTACAACTTGCCACCGTCAATCAATTGAAAGTAACCGTTTTTCTCCACTACTTTCCCACTTGAAAGGTGCAGTAAGCAACTCCCAAAATAAAGGGAGTCCAATCGTTTGAACAATAAAATCCGCACTTTAGGATCAGAGTTGACTCTGAGATCCCAAAAGGCTGACCACAGAAAGAGCTCCGAGTTCCTGAACGGTATCCACTTTCGTTTGACGTTGAAATAGGAGCGAGAGTTGTTGACCACATAACTAATAGCTTTCGGTGTCCGGTTAAATCCGGTTGAAATGTAGTAAAAGAAGAAAAGTAAGGCAAACGGACAGCACAGTACGATAGACTTTGTACGGTTAGCGTTCATGGTTAGTTATCTATCTAGCTTGTTGTACATTGGTATGCGCTATCAGTAAAAGCGCAAACAGCTCTTGCTCACACAAAAGCTTGTTTACTTTCAGTACTACGTACGTACATTGCAGTCAAACTCTGGGCACGTCAACTGGACTAAAAGGACAGAAAGCTTCAGACATTTCAAATCCATCGGCAGTCGTTTTTTGGAGAGTAGAAAACCTTCTGTTCAATCTATCCGGTTCCTTTCGTTTACTGCCGGTAAAGGCTAGCCGAATTGGAAATTGATTACCAGTGGACAGGTTTGTTAGTTCACTCACACTGCCAGAGATGGCCTAGTGACGAGCTGCGATTCTTGACTAACGTCAAGGTTTATTTTTCGCTAAAATAATCTATCTCACGTGCATCTCATTTTAAAAATCTTTCTATTGTATCATCGTAGATTTTTCAGAAAAATCTTAGGGGATAGAGTCGGCCTGAGGGGTCAGCGGCCACCCCTCGCTCATGTTTGCACGTTGGAGAATCTGCCACAGGCGTTGAAATGTACTTTGAAGCTAATGCAGCATTGAAATGTAAAGGCTGAGTGACAGGCTGGGTGGTGGGTTTGTTCGCCGGGTGGGGGTCGATGGCTTTAGCTCAGAGAGGGAGTCAAAAATTATAAAATTACTTAATCCGTTCCTTCACTCGTCAACTACTCAAAATTTGAGTAACTTCGAATAAAAACATGTTTAAAGCAGATTAGAAATAGAGAAAGAACAAGTTTTAGTGACACTCTACTATTTAACATTCTTTATAATCGTGATGAATCCTTCAAAATAACATTTCTATCGGTCTAACCACCCTCTCGTACAGTTGCAGTTTGTTCGATCCCTTCACGGCAATAACAGAGGGCTGTTCTGACGAAAGCACCTGCTTCCGCAGCCAATTTAAAAGTTCAGTGGCGCAGCTGAAATGCAGTGCTCTTTCTCCAAACAGATCTGCGCAAATCTTTGTAAGCTCGCCCAACGCCAAAAGACAGTCGATTCTATGGGTTCGAGCGTAAATCGCCACTTCTCTGTGGAAACTTTGACTTTCGCTTCCCAGTTCCAGCATATCACCGAGAATTAGAATTGTTTTAGCCTCGAAATTCTTCAGCAGGTCTACTGTAGCCTTCACCGAGACCGGGTTTGCACTGTAACTGTCGTCTATTAGTCGTAGATTCTTTGAAAGAACCACCATCCGTCCTCTTCCCTTCATCGGCTCCACTTTTAGGACAGAGTGCGAAATTTCATGCTCCGTTAACGCTTTCAAAATCAGCCCAGTCCACTTCAAAGAGCGAACAGGAATTACTTTACTAGTAAGCACGAAACACTCGTCGTAAGACGTCTCTTCTCTCACTAAAAATTCTTTTACGGGGCGCAATTTCTAAATTGCTTGAAACATGCTTTTAATCAAACTGTTTCGTGCCTCTCAGAGTCTCAGAGTCTCAGACGAACACACATCTACATCTTTAGAGCATACATGCATGCATTAGGTAACTAGGGGTTCCCCTCTAGCTACACATACAACCAACAGGTCATCCGCCGAGCGGGTTGGGGTGTCGGAGCCCAAATTTTGGGAGGGGGTGGGCACTAAAACACGCTCAAAAATCGAAAAAATCGCAATTTTTCGGCTAAGAATCGACAAAAATCGCTAATTTGGGCTGAAATACAGCAAAAGTGATTTTTTACCGGCGATTTTGGCAATTTTTGTGTCTGAAATTGCAAAAAATTGCAAAATGTGCTCAAAAAATTACTCGCCAGAAAAATCGGAGGGGGTCGGAAAAATCGTCTCGAAGGGTATCTGGCCTAAGTCGGGTGGAGGCAGACCCCCGGTTACATGTATGCCTCTAGCTGCTAAAAGGCCAAACACCCTCACCACTATCCCCTACCACAGTTCAGGAGACCCTACCCGACTCAAAAATACAACTGTTACTGAAGATCCAGTATAAATAAACTGGTTCAGAAGTCAGAAATCACTAATTTTTAGCTTCAAATCCCATTTCGTCATGGAATCTAGCAATTTCCGGTCTTATTCGAGACATCTACTGTAGGTGTTTGTTTTTGAAACCCTATTTTATCATTTTATCCTTGTGTTTAGCTGATAAATTGCAATTTTTAAGCCTTATTATTAAATAAAACGTGTTAGAGATGTACGTACTATATCATTTTCAGGCGTTTTTTGAGCTTTTTGAAGTTTTGGACCCGCTTCCTCAGCGAAACCCCTTGCAACCTCACCTGACAGGCAAACCCCTTCTTGCGTCCGACGAATCAGTACATAAATAATTTAAAGAGTAGGCGAACAAAAACAAAATGTTCGCGAAAAGGGCTGATTTCGCAAGGGTTAAAGTAACCGTGAAATATTTTTCCCACCGTTACTGCTGCTGCCACAGCGATACTGTAGTGTTCACCCAGCAGTTGCGTCTTGACACGAAAGCAGTCATACTGTAGCTTCAATTCTAATTCCAAGGGAACAGCGCTGAAGATTTTCGAAATTCGAACGTCGCAATCTGCACCCTTGCCAAAAGTGACAATTTTTCGCGGTTTGGCAACGGAGCAAAAGTAGTCGAAAAAAGGACAGTCACGATTGAGAACAACGAATCCGTTTTGGGGCACCGCCTTGACTAGGTTTGCTTTTTCTTCCGCTATTTCGTCCAAACAACCAATGCCCTCCACATGAACAGGCGCTATTTTTGTTATGACTGCTACAGTAGGTCCGACCTGGGAAGAAAAATGGGCCATATCTCCTTTCAGTGAAGTTCCCACTTCGAAAATAGCATATTTGTGATGTCTGCGCAGCAGAGAGACAGTCTGAGGTATGCCGTACTTTCCGTTCAAGTTTCCTTCGGATACCAGACAAAATTCAGCTCCGAATGTATCCTGGAATAACTGTCCGATCAAGTTTTTGGTGGTTGTTTTGCCACAGCTGCCTGTAATGGCGATAACTGTTGGATTTAGCTTCTCTCGCCAGCTTTTGGCCACTTTTCCCAACGCCTGCACAGTGTTCTCTACTGAAAACTGAACGATCTCTGGCTCGATCTGCTGTTTTGTTTGCACCAGTGCTGTTGAGGCTTGATTGACAGCCGCTTCGGTCAGGGAAGAGTGTTTGCTCCAGACTGCAAGACATGCTATTCAATTGTCTCTGGTAAAGAGATGGTACAACTAGAATAGAAATTTACTACCTACGTGTACTGATTTTGATGTACTAACGACTCTAACCAAATAGCTAAATTTAAGAGCCATTTTATACATAACAGTCAGGGAAATAATAACATATACTGTATGGTACTGTACCACTACACATATATTATTATATGATACCGGTTCACCTTCAAGTAAATCCATATATGGTACCAGTTCCTTCACGTATATGGTGTTGGTGCCAACCCCTTCGATCAAATCATAAGAGGTACCGCATATGCATACATGTAACAGAACAGGTCATCCGCTGAAGGGGAGGAGGGTTGGGGGTCTGGCGCCGGCCGTGGGGTCTGAACCCAAATTCTAGGGAGGGGGTTGGGCACTAAAAAACGCTCAAAAATCGCAAAAAACGCAATTTTTCGGTTAAAAATCGTCAAAAATCGCTATTTGGGCTCAAATACAGGTAAAAAGTGGTTTTACAGGCGATTTTGGCAATTTTTATGTCTGAAATTACAAAAAAATCGCAAAAATTTGCTAAAAAATTGCTTGCCAAAAATCGGAGGAGGTCGGAAAGATCGTCTCCGGGGTGGGGTGGGGGGCATCCGGAAGGTCTGCCTAAGTCGGGTGGGGGCCAGATCCCACAGACCCCCATGTTTCATTTGTGCATGTATGGTAGTACCCTTTCCATCGAGGCCTCGGGTGGTCCTATTTGGTACCGGTGCCTTAAATGGCGTTTAAGTGCCTGACTGTTTTAGCCCAAATTAACGAATTTACTGCATAAACTTACATACTGTAGGTTGTGGCATAGGCGTGTAGCTTAGTGGTTACCTGGTTAGAGCACTGGACTACAATGTAGACCTACCTGCGTTTGGTAGCTGAATACTTACTTGGATTGAAGTAATAAAGATCTCCCGGCTTTGCTTCGTTTGACCAACATTGTAGCCTTGTCACCGGCAAGTTCAGCTCTTCGGTAAGGAGCGGAAGAGCCAGGGAGGCCGCTACTTCGTTTACCGTTAGTTCCATCTACGAACTGAAAGTTGGTTGGTCGGTAAAAACTGATTGTTCTCCAATACTACTCTATGACTGCGACGTTAAATGTGAACAAACATACGCACATAATCTAATGGTATGGCAGTACGTATTTTATGGATCTGATGATAGATACTGAAGACCAGTTCGTGTGTGACAGCATGGCACTAGAGCGAGGGCACAAAAAACCAGTTTTCTTTTGGCAAGAATGCATAAGAGTAGCAAGAAAGCGGCAGCCCGAGTGTGGATGTTAGTGTTGTTTTCGTATACGCATCATGCAATATTATTATGCAAATTATGCATTTGAAATTTGAATGCATGACACATACGCACGCACTATGCACATGCATTTGAAATTCGTTAGGCAATATTGTTGGTACGCATTTGAAACACTATCTGTATAATTTTGCATAATGCGTAATGGCTGATGAAAATCAACCGAAAATATAAAAATTTTGCAGAATTGATTGTTCTGTACATATTTGTGGGCAATCGGTCCACCAAATTTGTTTCTAAAGCTTGTTTACGAATTTACTTATGAAATTATTCACAGAAAATGGTATGGCATTTTCACCTCGGTTTATTAGACTTGCTGTTCTACGACGACCATTTATATATATAATTGTAGTACCCGGAACAAAAATGTGAAGTACTTTGCTCAAGTTATGACTTAATTGAGAAAATTGGTTCTCTACATACTTACAAAAGAATCTATGATTGCATTATCTACTGTTTTTCTTCATACAAAAAAGGTTTTAGCATAAAAAATACTGTAATATTGGCACGTTTTACATTGATAACTGCTCACTTCAGTTCAGAGTAAAAACCTGTCTCCATTTATAGTAGTACCAGGGTAGTGCGGTTTATAGGGTAATAAATAGGGGTACTGTAAACAGCACTATTTGATAGGCATTTCTTAGCCAATCAGTTAAAGTGGCAGATATCATACCCCTTTGTTACATACCTGCTCCTACAGGAGCATTCATCTTTTGGAGGCGGCCGCCGATAATTTTAATAATCGAAATGACCAAAATTTTTCCCCGATAGTTGGAAAAGTTTAATGTTTAAAGATAGAAAATCCTATCTGTTTTCCGATAGTTCTCGCCGATATTTTATCGGACTCAGGCTCAGGCTAAGGCTCGGCCTCATGCCTAGGCTTAGGAATAGGAATAGGATAAGGTTTTGGCTTAGTCTTAGGCTTGGGCTTAGTTTTGGTTTAGGAAAGGGGGTCAAGCTTAGATTCAGGCTTAGGCTGCTTAGACTTAGGTTTAGGCTTAACATCAGGCTTATGCTTAGTAGGCTCAGCCTTAGGGTCACAGGTTTAGGCTTGGGGTCAGCCTTAGAGTCAAGCTTAGGCTTAGATTCAGAGTAAAATGTCAAATGGGCCGTGAATCATCACCAGAGATACCAACTATTTAGCCTTTTGGCTGAATTTACGGATGATCAACTAGATCGGATGGTGGGAGAAAAGGTGAAATTTTTTCAAGCAGAATCAAGGTTATTTGGTTGATTTAGATTGGCCAAGATGACGACGCAGCAGACAGACTCGCTGTTCCGGGACAACCTGCAGCGCATCGATCGATGGCAATTTGTAATTTGCCAAAATAATATGTAGTCTTAGTTAATTTGTAGTCTTGATGACGTCATAATCGCCGAAAATATGTAGTTTGTAGTACTACGAATTAGGTCTATCCATATGTACTATGTGGCGCTAAGAGTCTGACTGTACTAACAACAGAAATGTACACTAGAATTTATCTGTGAATCCTTCAGATAATTACTACACCGTATTTATATATCCAAACTATTCCTACGATAAAAATACGGCGACGTTTTTGAAATTTGCCATTGCAACTCCCTTTTTTGATAATGTTTCACGCACAGAGCAAAAGTAGCTTGTAGGATACTTCATATTCAGACAGTAAAGTAGTGAGATTTTGTCTGTATGTTTGACTCCCAACCTAGATACATTTGTACAAAACGTTGAATGTTATTTAGCTGACCAACCCTGCGTTCCACTTTTTAGACAGATAGAGCATCTGATCTGACCAAACAGAAAACATTCGATCAGACAACTAAACAAAGATAAAACAGAACAGTCTCTTGGGTGACTGACTTAGAGAGCTGCGACCAAAGGAATGCAATGTTTTTGCGGCCAACAGTTGTTCTGCTCTTTGACACTTAGATCACTGCAAGCCTATTTGCTCTTATGCCACGGCTGTATGTATCGCTTTTCATTCGGCGCACAATACGTAATTGTTAGCCAACGGCCCAGTCAACCGTTAACTACTGCTAAATGTTCAATTTACATAACTGGACGTGGCGTGACGGCAGCGAGGAGAGCAGCTTCAGGTCTCAAGTTGCCTCGGAACTGCGCTCAGCTATAAACTACTTCCGTTCCAAGGCAAAAGATCGAAAGGTCAGTGACTAATCTTTTATCTTGTACCCGATTATCAACCCGCATTTCTCAAAACAAAAACCCCTAAACTTGCTTCTTCGCCTTCCTTATGTAGGAAGCAATAAAGAACTTAACAAAAAGAACTAGAAACGAAATGTACATGCCTAAATGGACGACCATAGACTGCGGAATAGGGTCGCATCTTTGTCGGTCTCCTAAGATAAAGATTATTCTACTGGCATCGAGACAGATCAAAGTTCCCGCCACAAACTGCAAGATCTGCAGGGTGGTGACCATTTTGGCGGCACAGCGCGGTAGTTTGTGTGTAATTCCTTGCACGGCAAAATAGGTGTACATGGTAGAATGGACGGTGAGATTCATCCAGGACCCCCAGCGAGGCAGACCACCCGCAGAGGTGTAGATGAACCAGCAATCAAGCAGCACCAGAACGTGGTGGTACCAATGCATAAAGAGGACTTGACGTTTCTTGAGAACCAGAAATACGGTATCCCCTAGCTCGATTAGCTTGGAAAAGTGGAAAGCAAAGATCCAAAATCCGTTCGGCCCTTTGTACAGGTCGTAGGCTTGGCAGTAGGAGTCTGAAATAGAATGGTTATTGTCTGGTATGGTTGATTCATGGCTCATTCCCCTCCTCGCACACTTCCTATTTATAATTTTGTTTACCTAAGTCTAAGCCTAAACTTGAAACTAATGTTTTAGGGTGGACAGCGCGTTGAAGAATAAGCCTCTTCCCTTCCCGTACAGTCTATAAATAACACAATGTTTTTGAAAATTGAGTTGAATATGCACATGTTTTAACATAATACTGTACATATTCATGCAAAAGTGGCTTATTCACTTAACGTTCCGATTAATTTTCGATTTCAACCTTGAAATTCAGAATTTTCTTTTTAAAAACGTGTGTAATAATTTAGACTGCATGACTCAATTAGTTTAAGTGGTACTCAGATTTTGGAAAATTTTAGCGTCATACAGTAACCAAAAGTCATGACATTAATGAATTCATATAAACTGCGCATATGTTTCCAATAATAACATATTGACCTCAGAAACATATACACAGAAACATATGTATATTTGACTTGCAAACATATTGAGAAACATAAATGTATATTTTCCCAAAAACGAAGACATTTATGTTTCAAAATATATACATAAACACACACACACACACACACACACACACACACACACCTTTCCCACGGTAATATCATATCGGTTTAGCTTACTTTGCAGTCCGTGCTCCTGTATAGTGCCAAAGAACTCGGGCGTGGTTTTGAGCAGTGCCGTACAACTAAAGACGGCTAGAAAGCAATTCCAGACATTGGCCAGCCACTGACACTTCACCGGCTCCCGATTTTTCATCAGTTTCGGGCCGAACTGCACCATGAGAACATAGGCGATCACTACCCCCACCACAGGCAGCCGGTAGAGCTTGAGCAACTGCTCGGCCGACGGCAGATCGAAGTTTTGTTCTGCTCTTTCGATCTCCTTGAACAGGTGGGCCGTGCTGAAGCCATCGATGCGCTGCAGGTTGTCCCGGAACAGCGAACCTGTCTGCTGCGTCGTCATCTTGGCTAATCTAAATCAACCAAGTGCCGTTGATTCTGCTTGAAAAAATTCCACCTTTTCTTCCACCATCCGATCTAATTGATCATCCGTAAATTCAGCCAAAATGCTAGCTGGTATCTGTTGATGATTCACGGCCTGTTTGACATTCTACTCCTAACTCTGAATCTAACCCTAAGCCTAAGCATGATCCTAAGGCTGAGCCTAAGCCCGAGCCCGAGCCCGAGCCCGAGCCCGAGCCCGAGCCCGAGCCCGAGCCCGAGCCCGAGCCCGAGCCCGAGCCCGAGCCCGAGCCCGAGCCCGAGCCCGAGCCCGAGCCCGAGCCTAAGACTGCAAACCCAAGTAGAGCCTAAGCCTAAGCCTAAGCCCATATTGAGTTGGACAATGCCTAAGCGAGAACCAAGCCGTAGCTAAGCCTAAAGCCTAGCCTAGCCTAAGGCTTGCGGCCTAAGCTTGAAATCAAGGCTTAAAATTAGGGTTGTCGGCTGTGTGGGTAACTGCTATTAAGTGCAGCGTAGGAAAGTGTTGCAATAATAAATCAAGAATCACCTGATGTCTCAAGGTGGTCTGATGTTTACACGGCCAAACAGGTTGGTTCGATTAGAAGCAGTGAGTCTGTAGTGAGTCGACTAAGTGATGACTGGCGAAAGAGCAGAAGAGCGGGCGCTGGCCGTTTTAAGGCAGGAGCCACGTGAAAAATTCATGAGATCGATAAACTTCTTTGTCAGACGCTCCTTCGATCACGCCACTTTTCCGTCGCACCATCTATGCACATGCACACGTGTCGACAGGTTGATTTATTGGCAAACAAAGTGTCAAAGATAGACGTACGCATTTAGTAAACTCTATTGCCTTGACAAGTTGCAAATTAAATCCAGTCTTTCCTGTTTCCAGTATTAATTGTCGCATTGTTAGCCATGGGTAGTTCATACGCAACCCGACCGTGTGTCAAACGGCGCCCCAACGTCGGTGAGAGCAGTTGTTTGTGGGTTCGAAACCTAGGCCGGTTGCAAAAGAGATGAGATGATCAAACAAAATTATGGTTTGGTTACGCCGCTAAAATTGAAAGTGTAAGGCAACTTAAAACGATACTGCTGGCAGTGTTTACAACGTGCTGGTCAAAAAGACTGTCTGGCATTTTTTGTCCCCAAGATAACTTCAAATGGCTGCCATTCTTTCAATTTTTTAGCGAATTTTTACCGTAAAAGATTTTTGACGCTATCATTTAATCAACCAATGATCGCAGAGAATTAGTGTTCCGACGATATCAAAATTCGACGATATTCGATATCGATATTTTAAGCTCAATATCGATCGATATCGATATTTATAGTTATGCAAGAAAATCTGAAAATTTGAAAGAGCAAAGTGCTTATCAGTCAAGCTCTGACGCAATCAGCGATCTGATATCAATTAAACAGAGAATGGCAGAAAAGTAGTGGCCCTTCTTAAGCCCTTCAATAAAAAGCTTGATCCCCTCAGGCCTATGCTTCACCCTCATTAGGCATAAAGAGCTCAGACAGAATAGCGTATTTTAACTTTACTGACAAATAAGCCAAACAACCTTGACTTTACCATCCGTTCAACGGGAGCCGGACAATTCGCCGCCACCGACTCGCCGCCGGACAGCTCGCCACGGACAACTCACCACCGGACAACTCGCCACCGGGACAACTCGCCACCGGGACAACTCGCCACCAGACAATTCGCCACCGGACAACTCGCCACCGGTAAAAACTTAGAATTAATAAAAAAACTACAAAAACCGCCGCTATAGAATAAACGCATGTTTATACCTTACAGTATAGAGCTTGCTTGGCCCGTACCACTGCTGTTCAGTCAGTTACCGCTAATAAGAAAAAACGTGCTAAATTTGTGTTATGCCTCAATGAGTTATGCCATACTGAGTCGAGTGTGGTTGAGCAGTGTCACTGCTGTTGCAGCAAGACTACGACTACATATTCAGATTTAGTGACTACTAAATACCCTTTTGAATTTGTGAATTTGCTTTCAGCAATTTCTGTAATTTTTTCTGTCGTATCATACACATTAGCCATTTAGAAACAGAATTTATGTGTGCATTTCTGTTAACTGTGCTTTTTCACTGATTTTCACAGCTTTTTTCCATTCAAAAGCAGTTTTCCTGTTTCATTTTTGAATATTTATTGAATTTCTAACTGTTTATAAACAAAGCAAAAGCGCATCTCTGTTTGGTTCTTGGTAAACAAACTACAGTATAGGCAGAATAATTACGAAAACATATCTTTTGAAGTTGTAAACACGAAAGCCTTGCATTTTAAAGCTGATTCTAAATTTAAAACTTTTTGCAGTAGAAAATAATGCAAAAGTATTCTTGGTATCACACCATGTAGAAATATAGATGTTATTTTTATTAATTTTAACCTTTACTTGTTTGGTTTACTATTTTCGATGCTCAGCTTCTTGTTTTTATATCCTAAGCCTGAAATTCTGGTAATTTTATTCAAAATTTTGCTCACTACAAATTGACTACTAACTACGATACGACTACATATTAAAAATCGAGAAATTTTGAGTGTACTAACTAAGATTACTAATTATTTTTGGCAATTTTAGACTACTAACTACGACTACAATTTAATTTTGGACAGCTATTATGCGCTCAGTGTAGCAGTTTTACTTCACAGTTACTAGAACAGTTGGGAATTTTCGAATACTTTGGTAGATTGACATTGACATTGACATGGAATCGGATTTCTGGAGCATACAGTAATTTCTAACTGTATTTCTTGGTTCTGGGTCACCCACCATAGTTTCATAAAAATTTCAGCTTGCTGCAAATAGTTCCCTCAGCATAAAGACCAAATGCTCACTCTATAAGGTATAAACACACGTTTATTCTATAGCGGCGGTTTTTTAAGTTTTTTTTATAAATTCCAAGTTTTTACCGGTGGCGAGTTGTCCGGTGGCGAGTTGTCCAGGTGGCGAGTTGTCCGGTGGCGAGTTGTCCAGTGGCCAGTTGTCCCTGTGGCGAGTTGTCCGTGGCGAGTTGTCCGGCGGCGAGTCGGTGGTGGCGAGTTGTCCTAGACCCCCGTTCAACCATCCATCAGCCGGCGGTACACCCCTCAGGATTTGAAAATTTACCACCCCTCAGACGAAATGCTAACCCCTGTCTGCTTGTGCCCTCCTGCTTCAAGTATGTGAAGTGAGCAGCCCTTCAGTGAGGCTGCAGACCTTTAGGAACCTAAGCGTTGCTGTCTGAAAGCTGAGCATGCCGAGAAACTGATGCTTCTGACAGTTATCCTGCGCTGTTAGGTTTTGACTATACCATCGATTTTTTAGTGTCCAGCAAAAACTGTTTTTTTACTGTTTCAGAGATATAAACTTGATGTTAGTTTTGTTTTTTCCTACTTTTCCGCAGAAAAATATATAGAAAATATCGATGCGAAATATCGCGTTATCGATATCGATATTGGCAACAGGGTCGATATATCGAGTTTTCGATATCGATATCGATATATCGTCACAGAGAAACAACAACAATTCCCTACAGAGAATAGCTCAATAGCATACATGTAACAGGTCATCCGCCGATGGGGGAGGGGGTTGGGGGGGGTCTGGCGCCGGCCGGGGGGGTCTGAGCCAAAATTTTGGGGGGAGGGGGTGGGCACTAAAAAACGCTCAAAAATCGAGAAAAATCGCAATTTTTGGCCTAAAAATCGCCAAAAATCGCTAATTTGGGCTGAAATACAGCTAAAAAGTGCTGTTTTGCAGGCGATTTTGGCAATTTTTGTGTGTGAAAGTGTAAAAAATTGCAAAAATTTGTTCGAAAATTTACTTGCCAGAAAAATCGGAGGGGGGGGGTCGGTGAAATCGTCTCGGGGGGGTCCCCATCCGGAGGGGTCTGGCCTAAGTCGGGTGGGGGGCAGACCCCCAGACCCCCCTGTTACATGTATGCTCAATAGGATTTTTCTTGTAGATGCAATCAGATAGCAACGACCAATTATCATCTGTTTATTTGTTTTTCATAGTTTATCCTTGTTTATGTTTAGAGTGATTTATTTACCATTTGGTCCGTTTTCTCATGCAGAGACAATTACTACTAACATTTCTCCGCTTTTCTAATAACCAGGCAGACAACAACACAACATGCACTTAGTTTGCGTAGAAGTCAACTCAGCTGCTGAAAAGCGAAAGAGCTAAGGTTCTGACCTACCTACCCCATCGGGAATTTTTTTTAACTATTTATGATAAAAATATTGACGCAGTTCGAAACAAGGATTGACTGCAGTAGAGGCTGACTGGGGAATTGTTCTTGTAAATACAATATTAAAATTATCATCCGTATAGTGTGTTTTTGTACGTTTACTGTGCTGTTGCTTCAAGATGAAGGTCTGCTTTGTGTGGTGTTGTGTGTTGTGATGCTGTGTGTTTCAGTTTCTGTTGTGTGCGTACTTGTTGGGCGTGTGTGCAGTGGGCATTCAAGCAGACCACCGAAATTCACTCTGCACTGCTTTATGTACCGGCTGTCCGTGTGTGACCACCTGTCAAAAGGAGTGTTTGAGCTGTAAGTTGGAATATCAAATCCATCCCTATCTGTAGGTAGCTGGTTACAAAAGTGTAGCATTGTAGTAGGCGAGTGTTCTGAGCCATGCTGCGGCGTAGGGTGCGAGCAAGGCAGACAGCGGCGAGGTTTGGCAGACTTGTTGAGTTCCCCAGGCAAGAAGCTCAGTAAGCTGACAGAAAAAGCGACCGCCGAGTTCGAGCGTCTCCTAAAGACGGGCGTGATAGAGGAAGAGGTGCAGACAGCAAAGGAGAAAGTGTTGACGGCAGTGCAGAATGAGGCAGAGCACAGAGACAGCAAGGCGATGGCTTTAGCCCGTGAAGCCGACCAGGCAGTTGTCGCTTACCCCAAAGAAGTGGAAAAGCTTCAGGGCCGAGCCTTCAAACAAGCAGCCAAACTCGAGAAAGTGCTTCAAAAGGATGCGCAACTGCGGGACAAAGATATAGGCCGAGCCAGTGCATACGCCAGGAGAGCGGAGAAGGACGCAGCAGAACTGTATGAAGCAGCCAAAGAGGTCGTTCAGAAGAAACCCGGATCTGCAAAAGCTGCGGTAGCCATGGAGAGAGCTAAGAATGCCAGAAGGAGAGCGATTGAGCAGGCAGAATATGAAGTTAAGTTGGGAACCGAACATGCGGAGCATTTGTGGAAAGCAGATAGGAAGGCAATAGTGGAATCCTTAGAAATGACAAGTAAGCAGACAGACAGACAGACAGACAGACAGACAGACAGACAGACAGACAGACAGACAGACAGACAGACAGACAGACAGACAGACAGACAGACAGACAGACAGACAGACAGACAGACAGACAGACAGACAGACAGACAGACAGACAGACAGACAGACAGACATTAAAAGTTACAATGCTAACCAGCTGTATCTACAGGCCCCAGAGCCAGCCAGGTGGCACATCAGAAAGCCAAAACAGCAGGCAGATTGGCTGATTACGCGATTGAGGTAATGTCCTACGCATCGATTGAAGAATCACGCACTTTCGAGAAGTTCGCAGAGCTGGCGGCTGCTTTCCCGGATAACGAATTGGCTGTGCTGGAGCGCGAGAATTGGCAAAAAGCTTACGATGTGATGCAGTCTCTGAAGCAGAAGACACATGTCTATGAGGAGAGCTTGAGAGAGATGGCCGAGCGCGCCGATGAGCAGCTGAAGAAAGCGGTGAACAGGGACACGAAGGAGCACCTACAGAGGGAGCTCACAGCGTTGAGACATAGATACGAAGTCTTCAAACACAGAGAGGCTATGCGAACCGAAAGAAGCGATGCGATCAGAGCTCACCTGACAAGTCTGATGTTGTAACCACTTGAGCGCTCTACATACATGTAACAGGTCATCCGCCGATGGGGGAGGGGGGTTGGGGGGGGTCTGGCGCCGGCCGGGGGGGGGTCTGAGCCAAAGTTTTGGGGGAGGGGGGTGGGCACTAAAAACGCTCAAAAATCGAAAAAATCGCAATTTTTTGGCTAAAAATTGCCAAAAATCGCTAATTTGGGCTGAAATACAGCTAAAAAGTGCTGTTTTGCAGGCGATTTTGGCAATTTTTGTGTGTGAAATTGTAAAAAATTGCAAAAATTTGCTCGAAAATTTACTTGCCAGAAAAATCGGAGGGGGGGGTCGGTGAAATCGTCTCGGGGGGGGGGGGTCCCCATCCGGGGAGGGGTCTGGCCTAAGTCGGGGGGGGGGCAGACCCCCCAGACCCCCCTGTTACATGTATGTCGCTCTATCAATAACCAGTAAACGAGTTGCTATTCACCGATTTCTCCGCTTTTCAAATAAACAGGCTTTTGTTATTTTGATGTTGTTTCTTCTTTCATATTGTGCTTAGATTCTTTGGATTCCGTTTAAGGGCCGCATATGAGGTCAACAATGACGATTTGTGTGCCCGTTGCCATAAGTTGGATAACGAAAATAAACTTTGACTTCAACTTTGTTTGAAATCAGGCGTAGTTAAACATCCAATTGTTCCTCGAACCTTTTACCAATTAGGAAGCCTATCAGAAGGAAGGAATAAATAATAACGGAACCAATTGATATGTTTGGCGTTGAGTGTGTAGTTGCGCCAGCTAGCAAATACACACCACTTGTTGTATAGACAACCGCGATAGGCTACCGTAACCATGTACACGCCAGACATTGTATCGTAGCGCCGTGTGATTAGTTTGCCCGCTCGCCCATTGTTCTCTAGAACATTCTCACTCTCTCCGTCTGGCTACCTGGCGAGCGGTCGTGTCGTTATTCTCCTGTATTTAATTATTTGTTGGAGGTAAAAGTTGTTGTTGTTCGGCCACCACAGAAAGCAACAGCTACTACCGAGACCGCAGAGGAAACCAAGAATATATTAACTGGCGACCAACGGTGGCATTCGACGATCGCGGAAGAAAGAAAAACGAAGATTTTCGACGCCTACTGCCAACCCGGCGGTAGCGAAAAAGAAGACGATTCCTACAACCTGCTTGGCACAGATCATCGGTTGGTGTTGCCTACACTAACCTACAGGAGGAGGCACAGCCAGTGAGTATCTTCCTACGTGTCTTCTTCTTTCTACGTTCCGGCCGGTGGTGGACAGCCACCGCCTCCTTCTACGACCTGCCTACAGACGTTGCCGCCTACTGCGTTGGCTGTACGTGCTGTAGCGCCGGTCTTTCTTCGAATTTGCGCCGACCTGCCTACACACGGTACCGCCTACTCCTACATTCGCGGCTGTACGTGTGGTAGCGCCGGTCCTCTACGAAATCGCGTCAACCTGCCTACACACGGTACCGCCTACTCCTGCATTGGCTGTACGTGTGTTAGCGCCGGTTTTCTTCGTTTCTACAGTGCGCAAACCTGTCTCCACACGTCGGCTGTACGTGTGGTAGAGCCGGTTCTCTTCGACAACACAACGACAGCTACTGCGACGTGGCTGTCACTTATCTACGTGCCAGCAGCTACAAATCGTCACTGCCGCGATGTCCAACCGCCGGGCACACATCCCGGCACCTCAACCTTATTGGCAGACAGTCGATGACCGTCCACCTCTCAGATGGCCACTCTGGGAGCGACTTTTCAACGCGTTTCTCACCGGCCTGGACGCAACCAGGGACAACACAGCGAAATTGACGGACAACGAGAAAAACGATTTTCTTCTCTCGTTTTTGGGGACAGCCGCGCTTCCCCAATTCGCCAGTCACCCTGTGTTCAACGCCGATCCAGATGCCGGCTTCGAGGAATTCCTGGCAGCCGCCAGGGAGACTTTCTACAGGCCTGTCAACCCGGTACGGGCCCTGTACGACTTTATGCAGCACTCACAAGGGTCTACCGAGTCAGTCACTGAGTACATCCGCATACTAAGGACCTTGATCCAGCAGTGCACGTTCCCTGTCTATCAGGGGACCGGACGCATCGAGGAACGCAACCTAATCGACTACCTGCTAGCGATTCAGATGGTGCGCGGCCTACACAGCCGTGCTACACAGGAGAAACTGCTCGCCCTCGACGCAGTGGATTTGGACAAATTCACTGCACTCGCGTTGGATGATGAGAGCGCCAAAAAGGATGCTGCAAACATGGCACCCGGGTCATCGCAGATCAACGCTACCTCACATCATCGGTACAACCGGGGCAAGGGACCTAGCTCCGCGCAGCACACAGGACCCAGACCTACGCCGGTACGCCCCAGTACCTCAGCCAATCGTCAGACAACCAGCAAGAGAGTCTGCCGGCATTGTGGAGATTCCTCTCACGCAGACAGCAGGGATTCCAGATGCCGCGCCAGAGGCCAAACCTGCAGCAACTGCGGCAAACAGGGACACTTCCAGCGAGTGTGCAGGAGCAACCCGTGCTCCACCTCGCGCCCTGCCGCCAAACAACAGTGCCGGACCAATCACCAGGTGCGCAGCAATCACAAAAAGGGCCGGAAGAGTGTGAATGTTGTGCACACCCAACCACCTTATTGTGAGGTCTACATCGCCTCTACCGACGATGCGCCTGCCAAACCGCTGCGCCTGATCGTCGACACCGGCTCGGACGTCACTGGAATCACTCGGGACGAGTTCCATAAGCACTTTCGAGCCACGAGACTGCAGACGGCCGACCCCATTCTCAACTTCGATCAGTCGGAAGTGGCTATCAAGGGACAATTTCCTGCGCAACTTTCCTTCCAAGGACGGACTGCCAACGTGCCAGTGTATGTGTTTGGCGATTCCTGCCACAATACACTTGGCATAGACGCAATGTGTGCTCTGGATCCAGTGCACATCACTATCCAGTCAAGGAGCAGCACTGTTTGCGCAGTCACTCAGTCCAGCTCACCAGAGGATGCCAACGACGGTGTCGCCGCTCGCAGCGCGCCACCAGCAGACACCTCTGACGTCTCTACCCCTACGCTACCGGCTAGGGATACCGGGACATGGAAGAAAGCAGGATTGCTGCCGCCGCTACACAGCTTTCCTAAGCTCAGCCCTGCGCAGAAGTTCTTCGGACGCCGACCTCGTTTGGGCTGGGAAGTCTACCGACAACCCCGCAAAACAGCTCAAAAAGAGGAAGGAGGGGAGGACATGCAGTCGCGGCAGAGACAACAGCAGTCAAACCGACATACTACTACCAGCTCAGGACCAACGTTCACTGTTGGGCAGAAGGTGCGTACCAGACGGCCTCACACGCCCAAAGGACTGAGTCCCTGGAGCGGCAAAGTACTGACTGTTCTGAAGGTGCTCGGCAAATTCAACTACCTGCTGTCTGACAAGCAGAAATGGAATGGGCGCAACCTGCAACGCGTTGCTGACCGGCCGGGACCGACTGTCTATGAAGCTGAGGCTACCGCGCCAGAACCAGCTCAGCCGCGACCAGAACGGCGACACCACCCGCAGCGGAATCGTCAACCGCCAGACCGCCTAGGGGACTGGCACTACTACTGACCGACGCTTCCGCTTCAAGAAGAAAGAAGGTGGTTGATATGTTTGGCGTTGAGTGTGTAGTTGCGCCAGCTAGCAAATACACACCACTTGTTGTATAGACAACCGCGATAGGCTACCGTAACCATGTACACGCCAGACATTGTATCGTAGCGCCGTGTGATTAGTTTGCCCGCTCGCCCATTGTTCTCTAGAACATTCTCACTCTCTCCGTCTGGCTACCTGGCGAGCGGTCGTGTCGTTATTCTCCTGTATTTAATTATTTGTTGGAGGTAAAAGTTGTTGTTGTTCGGCCACCACAGAAAGCAACAGCTACTACCAAGACCGCGAGGCAAACCGAAGAATATATTACCAATCTTTATGAGAAAGGAATGACAAAACTTATGGAACTAATTTTATGCCAGCTCTATCAAATTTGAAAAAATCTAACCAGTCTGTCTGTGCTGCCGCATCTTTAGACAAAATTTACATACTGCGGCGTCCACGCCTCGCTTGTCAGTTGTGTTGGGGTTGTAAAGTGAGTGAGGCTCCGCCAAACGCTGCCTGTGTAGGCGCTGGTTGTTTCTAGACGTTGAATTGTTTCGTGCGTACGCATTTACAGTGTTGACTGATGTTTCTCTATCCTGCTGCTCCGATGTTGGTGCTTAAGTATAATCCACTACGTTCAAGAAGTTTTGAGCGAAAAGAAATTGTCTCCCGGCTGACTAACGCAAACTTGGAAACGGTATACGGCCTTTATTTTTTGTTACCTTTTCTCCAAACATTTGTTTTAACTTAGTGTATCCTACAATAAATACCAAGTTTTGAGATTGGAACGAAATTTTCTTTGATATTCATAATGTGACTAAGCTAATCCTCCAAAAAACATGAAAAGGAAGGACCCCAGCTGTTGGTTTTGTTTATTGTTTTTATTTTGGACACTAGAATTATAGGTTATCGTTTTACATTTTAAAGTAATCAATGTAGATAAACGTACAGTATCCCTTGCTGATATAACAAACAGCGTTTTTTCCTCAAGCCAACATACGTACCTGCTATACGTAGTTTAGGAAAACTAAATGTTTTACCAAATATTTTTAACCCCAGTCAAATTTTTCATTCAATTCTTTATTGATTTGGCTGAAAATTTCAGGATTTATTAGCACGACATATTCTGATAGTCTAGCCCCAAATTATACAACCCTTACTGAGCATGTACATAGACGGAAAACTAAAAAAGCTTGGTGGTCCGTAATTTTTTGCCTAATAATTAGAGTATGGCTCCGAAACTTATTCGCACGATTGCTACAGTCGTTGGGCTTATCATACTAATCGGGTAACCTGTGTGTTGAGGATTTTGGAAATTTTAAGACTCGACTGAAAATCATCCACGTTTGATCCAAGTCATCCTGGGCAAATCAGAATCATTAATTAAACTACCAACATTAAGTGGTAGTGTTGATACCGACTAAACAGGACTAAATTCTGTTTAGTTTGTAGTGATCTGTCAGCCTTTCGTTCCATCAATTGACTTCAAAACGTCTAGAAAATGGCGGGCGCCACCTAAAAGGTTCTCGGCGCGAAAATGAAAAATGAGCGTTGCCGACAGGCAGGCGGGCCATTCGAATCGATAAACCTCTCCACTGCGACAATTGTTTGCTATGCTATGCATAAAGCGCGCAAAGGCTTTGATCTCCTGCTGACATTTGTTCCTCACAATCATTACGCCACTACCATTCCGCGGCAGACATTAAAGGCAATTTGGCGGCTGAGAGCCGATAAGTTGTGAGATGGAGGCGCTTAGGCCGTCTATCGATCTAAGCCTATTAGCGTGTTGTTGTTTAGTACTGGCTTGGCTGGCTTCAACGCCCGGCCCTAATCGGTCGATTGTATAGGTTGCAAACTGCTCGTATACGACCATTTCACTGATTTAATTGGCATGTCCAGCGCTGTGGCTGTAAAAATTTATTGGCGCGCGGTCGAGCCTGCCCTATACAGCTGTTTCCACCGAATCTGTAAAAATTCTGCCCGGTAGAGAAGCCATTTTGAATAATCGTCGGTCTAGAATTAACTTAATCAGAAGTGGCTCCGGCCGCAATCCCAGCCGTTTCTCTCTAGCCGGCCGGCCAGTTCGGTTGAACCCTGCCAGACTGTATTGATTGTGAGAATATAGGAGGCCAGAAAGAATAGGAGCGGCGGCGTTTTTGCCCACTGCACATTTAGGGCTGGAAATCGACCGAAAGTCATGGCATTGCATGAGGATGCCAGCAGCCACCAACTCAGTTATACCATCAGACACTCCCCAGACGGCCTCAAAGTCAAGTCGGTCATTTCCTTCGAATCCAACTCTGCCACCACCACCACCAATTCTACCATGCCTATCCTCGGTTTCAAGAGTTTCGAGGTATAGCCTGTTCTCTGTCTCTGGCACCTTATTAGCCGGTGCCTGTGTGTGTGTGTGTGTGGTGTTTACCGGCTTTATATCGATCCACACCAGGCCTCACTCAAGTAATTAGAAAGCCCGGGCAGTTTTCCGAGAGGCCGTTGCAAGGAAAATTCAATCTGTCCCGAACGATTAATGCCAATGAACTTTCCATAAACAAATGAGGTTCTCTTGAGATTTGGCGCTCGATCAAGTGCGCGGCGCGTAAAAGTTTTGCTTGGCGCTAAAATTCACTTCAAAATGTAATGCATTAAAGAGAGATAAAACAATATATTCAGTATTATTGGGGTATTTTCCAGTATTGAGTATTGGGCTTTTAGCCCCGATGCCCAATAATATGTTACACTAGAAACTTGGTAATTTTTTTGGTTTTTTGAAAATTTGGTATTCTTAAAGATTTTCGTTGAATAGAATGAATCCAGATGACAGGCAGGCTTGGCTACAGGGATATGGTATCATGAAATGACTACCGGTATGGATCTGTGAAAACTGGTTTCATTTTCTGCTTTGGGTATTTTTATGGTAAATAGGACGAATACATGGAAAAAACGGTTTATGTATTTTGTTCACATTGGACAGAAATTAGTTGAATAGACCAGCAGAACAGTATTACTTGCCCTGAGAACGCGAAAACACTTTAAGAGTAACCTTTGACCTTACAGTAGGTTTTCCACATATTGATTCACTTTATAGCACTTCATAAGAAGGCAAAAATCTTCATTCAATGATATTCAATGATATTGAAATCACTTTCAATCTGTTTGCCATCATAACTTCACAATGTCTTTTTAAGAAAGAAATAGTTTTAGAAGGGTTGCATGGGCTAGAAATTTAGCACTTCCATAATTTCTAATTGTTTTGGACTCGGTCTGAGTTATGTTGGGTATTGAGTAGTGTTGGAAAGTCCGGGGTTAAAAAAATAAGTTCAGGTTCAAGTCAAGTCCAACATCGAAATTTCAGGTTCAAGTCCAGGTTCAAGTCCACCATCTAAAAAACCTGGACAATAGGTTCAGGTTCAAGTCCACTGATAATTTCAAGAATTGTTGAAATTTTGCACTGCTCGCAACTTTTCTGAGCTATTTAAGCCTGTCTACTAGTAATGAAAGACGAAAACCATATTTTATGGGGCAATAGGTTCGTTTTCTCGCATATTCAGTTTGAAAAATCGGTGTAAAAACAAGAAATCATGAAAATGTTGCGCAATCCAACCGAAAATTTGACAAATTTTGCCTAAATTTTCACTCAAATTTTGAACCTATTGAATGAGTCCAGTAAAACGAAACAGGTTCAAGTCCGGCTGAAATAAAATAGGTTCAGGTTCAGGTTCAAGTCCACAGATTTCAGGTTAAAAACCTATTAATAAGTCCAGGTTCAAGTCGGACTTGCCAACAGTAGTATTGAGGTCTTGCTTGGGGTCTTCAATAATGGGTATTGGGTGTTGGGTTTTTCGATATCGTTTCATCTCTATAATCAATGCTCAGCGCGCCAAGTTTGGGTTGAGGTTATGAATTAGACGGCTGTTTAATAAACAATAATAGGTAATTCAATACTACACGGTCGATTGCCTATACAGGTTCTCAGCCTAACGTACACATACAATACGTACTAATGTACAGTCACTGGACTGTTGTTGATACAGTTTATGAATGCTGTTACTAATCGGTTCGACCACTTGTCTGTCAGCAAAAAGTGTTGTGCGAGTGTGGCAGGGGCATTTGCAAGAGTATTAGCGCGTGCGTCCGCAGCTGGTTCATCTCGGAAGCGGCGCCTTGGGCCCACCGTGCGTTTTCCAGCCAACTGGTGCCTGTGCCGTAATTTTCTGGCAAGCTCTTGGCCGCTGACACCCGCAAGTGGCACATCACAGCCCAAACAGTCCATTTAACTGCCTCTCTTGCTTCACTCTCTGCTGCTTGTTTCTCTCTTGCTCATCAGTAGGTCTCCTAGTTGCTGCTCAAAATGTCCTACTATCACGTCGGAAAAGAGTTAATTTCTGGTCTGATGAGCAGAGGTTTTATCGATTTTGACAGAGACGCAATTGATGTGAGTTGGCTTGTTTTGATTTTTTCCTTTTCCCGCCTATTTTTGGCGGTAGCTACTTTCGCTTAGGCAGAATTATGGGCTTGTACGATGTAGGCTTACGTTATAATGAGAAAGTGTAATAGCCTTCCGCTGGAATATTTCTTGTCTGTAGGGTTGACACACCATTTCAAAAGCAGATATCTAAAACTTCATGACTGAAATGGATGTCTAAGATATATTTTTGGGTAAAACTGATGTGAATTCTTAAAGTGGAACCATTTACACTAATTAACTAAAGTTTATGCAAAGAATGCATGATGTATTACAATCATTGCAGATTGCGCCAATGAAAAAATGTGTACATATTACACTTAATTTTTGCAATTACGCCTTGCACGTACATATATTTCACGCCATGCCAAATAGAAAGATGCGCTTTAAAATAGATACAATGAAACATAACTGCAGAGGAATGAAAATCACAGAAAGGTCTAGAACATGAGAAGCACGCATAAAATTTAACACTCCACTCCGATGCAGTCGGTCTCCCATTCGTTTTTCTCGCTCGTGCTGGTTCGTTTTTGCTCTCTGATGCAAAGTGCATCTGATTTCTGCTTCCGCTGTTCAGTTCCAAATCACAAAAACGGTTTTATCTTCAGCCTCTGCACGGCGGCTGGTGGGGTAAACGGTTCGGACTCGGTCCAAGTCCTTCAATCACTGCTCGACGACCCCGAAAACTGATAGGTGCTGGCGATGTGCAAAACTATGAGGACATTCAGAAACACTGCCTCGACTCCGGGGAACTTTTCGAGGACACCCAGTTTCTGGCTGAGGATGCGTCGATTTTCTTCAGTCGAAAGCCACCGAAACCTTTCGAATGGAAGCGCCCTTCGGTAAATTGATTCAGAACATGTCGCGATGAATCATTTTGAAGGATGGCTTTTGGTGTTGTCGTTTTTTGGCCGTCAGTCAATCCTACCGAATGTATACTGCGGCCATCTGGGAAATCTCATTAAAACAGGGCCGGCAGAGCTAAAATTGGATGTGTGGAACAGAAGACAAGCAAACAAATTAGAATGTTTTGTTTCAGGAGATGATGGATAATCCCAGGTTCATAGTGGAAGGATTCAGTCGATTCGATGTGCAACAAGGAGAATTGGGTGCGAGCTAAACTCTGTTTTTGCAGCCACTCCAAACAGTTGTTTGTTAAAAGTTTACGAGTTTTGCTCTAGGTGATTGTTGGTTGCTGGCGGCAGTTGCCAATCTCACTCTCTACCCTGACGTTTTTACCAAAGTGGTGCCGAGTGATCAGAACTTTACAGACAAATACTGCGGTGCTTTTCACTTCAAGGTGCACGGGCTTCTTTCGATCTGTCTGTTTAGTGGAGAGAGCGGGTTTCAGTTCTGGCAGTATGGCCATTGGGTGGACGTGGTTATCGATGATCGACTTCCGACCTACAATGGGAGATTAGTGTTCATGCACTCGACTGAGAAGAATGAGTTCTGGTCGGCTCTTCTGGAGAAAGCCTACGCTAAGCTTAATGGATCTTATGAAGCACTCAAAGGCGGCTCCACCTCGGAAGCTATGGAGGACTTTACTGGTGGATTAGCCGAAATGTTTGACCTCACCGTGAGTTTGCTTCTTTTCACCTACTGTATACGGTGTAACAGGTCATCCGTTGAAGCGAGAGGGGGTTGGGGGTCTGAGCCCAAAATCTAGGGAGGGCGGGTGGGCACTAAAAAACGCTAAAAAATCGCACTTTTTCGGCTGAAATTCGTCAAAAATCGCTAATTGGGCTGAAATACAGGTAAAAAGTGCTGCTTTACAAGGCGATTTTGGCAATTTTTGTCTCTTAATTTGGAAAAAATCACAAAAATTTGCTCAAAATCAACCCAGTCAATTTCAAAGAGCGAACAGGAATTACTAAGTTTTTTAGCACGAAACAACAGTTGTAAATCCTTAGCCGTCACTAAAAGTTCTTTTACGGGGCGCAATTTCTTAATTGGTTGAAACATACTTTTAATCAAAACTACCCAAACTGTTTCGTGCCTCTCAGAGTCTCAGACGAACACACATCTATCTACATCGTTAGAGCATACATGCATGCATTAGGTAACTAGGGGTTCCCCTCTAGCCATACAGTACATATATCTATCAGGTCATCCGCTGAAGGGGAACGGGGTTGGGGGTCTGAGCCCAAATTTTGGGTGGGGGTTGGGCACTAAAAAGCGCTCAAAAATCGAAAAAATCGCACTTTTTCGGCTGAAAAGCGTCAAAAATCGCTAATTTGGGCTGAAATACAGCTAAAAATTGCTGCTTTACCGGCGATTTTGGCAATTTTTGTCTCTTAATTTGCAAAAAATCGCAAAAATTTGCTCAAAAAATTACGTGCCAGAAAAATCGGAGGGGGTCGTAAAATTCGTCTCGGGGGAGGGGACCCCGTCCGGGGGGGTTGGCCTAAGTCGGGTTGGGGGTCAGACGCCCAGACCCCCTTTACATGTTTGGTTTCTGTCGTGAATAAAATGCACGACAGTATGCAGTACTTACTAAAAAATCTGTTCTGTTCTGTTCTGTTCTGTTCTGTTCTGTTCTGTTCTGTTCTGTTCTCCCCCACAGAAATGGTAACATAATCAATTCATAGCTATTGGTATACTGGAGAAACTGCTTTCAGGAAGGAGCGCCACCTAACCTTTACCAGATCATGCAGAAGGCAATGGAGCGGTGTTCTTTGATGGGCTGTTCATTGGAAGCCAACCCCAACGTGCTCGAACAAAAGCTTTCCAACGGACTTATCCGCGGTCACGCCTACAGTATCACTGCCGTTAAAACTGTCAGTCGTTGCATTTAAATTTTGCTCCTTTGCTTAGCAAGAAAAAATGCTGCAGGTACACGTCACCTTGCCTAACGGAAAATCTGGAAATATTCCTTTGCTGCGGATTCGGAATCCGTGGGGCAACGAAGCTGAGTGGAAGGGCTCTTGGAGTGATAAGTATATTTTTGTTTCGTTTACAGTTACCCATGTTATGTTGGTTGGCCTTCTTTAGGTCGCCGGAATGGACCTGCATATCTGACAGTGACCGAAAATCTATGGGACTGACGTTTGAAGCCGATGGAGAATTTTGGTAGTTCTTTTTTGGATTTTTGAGCGATCTGGTAGTATGTCTCTTTTCATTTTAGGATGGCTTTTCCCGACTTTCTGAAGAACTTTGAAAAATTGGAGATATGTCATTTGGGACCCGAGGTTTGCTGAATCTGTTAGACATGATGCATCACCGATCAGTGTGTCCTATAGGCGTCTGAGGCAGTACGTGGAGATAAGATGGCTCATAAACACTGGCAGACTCAAGCATTCGATGGTTCTTGGACTAAAGGCGCTACTGCTGGTGGTTGTAGGTATATCGTATGACCCAATGGAAATTCATTTACCTGTGACCGACTAAAGTAGTCGTTTTTTTACTTCGCTTAAAACGCTGTGAAACAGCCTTAGATAAACACTTCACCTAAGGGAAGTGTTGGCTGTGATGTGACTGGCGAATGCCAAATATCAAATGGAGCACAACAACGGATAAAATCGAAATGTGTGTTTCTTAGGGACAGATACGTTTCTGGAAACATGTACTTATTTGCTATAGGAATTCTGCTTTCATCACTGTTGTGACGCTAAAATTCCTGACCATCGATTCAACTTATTCAGTCTAAAAACTTGAATTATCGAAAATTTAGCGAAAAACTAAGTGAATATACCACTTTTAAATCAATATATTATACTGTGTGTTAAAGTATTCAATTTTGAGAAACATATAACATGTGCTTTATTCTTACGTTGGTTGGAAGACATAGATGTATAGTTATATCAATAGATATGTTTTTAAAAAATTCCGATATTTTCCCGCTGTACTGTAGCTCAACTACAGAAACTAATTTCTTCCCTGAAAAGTTTTCTTCTCCCTGGAGGGGGGTTTGATCTGGTGGATTGGGCTCTTATCTATGGTGACAAACCCCCTGTTCCCTGACTACGATTGTATGTACAGTACATGCAGTGCAGATAGTCTCCAACCAAGCCATTGCTGTGCAATTGGTGTATGTAACAATTAGAAAATTTCAGAAATTACCTGGATACATTTTCGTACAACCCTCAATTCGAAGTGGCGCTGAACGATCCAGACGATGAAGACGGCGAAGACAAATGTACCTGCATAATCGCTTTGCTACAGAAGAACAGACGTAAAATGAGAGCGCAGGGAATCGCCGAAATGTTGACGATCGGCTATGCCGTTTACAAAGTGCCTTCCTAATTATCATTGCCATCTTTTAAGTTGGTCTTTTTCAGGCCGAAAACGTGTCCCTTGACAAGCCGTTGGATCGCGAGTTTTTCCGTACTCACGTATCAGTGGCGCGTTCTCAAGCTTTCATTAATCTGCGCGAGATCTGCTGTCGGTTCCAGTTGCCTGCGGGCAAGTACGTTGTGGTTCCGTCGACCTTTGACCCCAACGAAGAGGGAGAGTTCATGTTGAGAGTGTTTTCGGAGAAGAAGTGCGATCTCACGTAAGGCTCACTCCTATTGCCTTTTATAATATGGTGGTCCCCCCGGTTTTAGAGATGTTGACGAAGAAACTTCCTATGAACCTGTGGTAAGAATTGTTTCTAAAGCTCAAACTCTTTCTATTGCAGTTATTCTCTGGAAATTAATTTAGTGTGTAGAAGCATAGCATTTCGCATATTTTAGCTCTTCTCTATCTTTTGGTTTCAAATTTCTGTTGCTCACTTTTTCATTTTACACATATGTACGTACATCCGCCGAAATGGGTGGGGTTCGGAATCTGAGACCAAATTTAAGGTAGAGTACTAAAAACGGTAATTGTTTCAAATTAAAGTTAAAAATAGACCGCAGTTTTACATACAATTTCAGCAGTTTTTTGTAAAAATTTACCCCATTGGCTTTGCTTCCCAGAAAAATCCTCTGTGGAGGTCTTGCCGTAGTTGGTAGGAGTAACCCCCTATTAAGGCGGATTTATACGTATTTTGCCACCCTGGTGGAAATGGCATTTTCTAAATCGTTGCCAAATGCCAACCACAGTGCCAACTATTCAATACCAACCGGTGGCACTTTGCCAATCTGCCGAAGTCTAAATTGTGCCGTTGGTAGCAAGCACCCCGGTGGCAAGTTATAAATAGTTTTTACTTGTATTTTTTACTTTTACGCGTTTAGTTTTGGTTTTGTCTGTGGCTGTCGGTACTTCTCTTGTAGGAGGAGGAGGAAGAGTCTGAGCCTGATGGGCCGGTAAGGCAGACTGGCTTTAGCCCTAGAACCTTCCAATTAATTACCTTCCAACACTCTCCACTCACTCTTGCTCAGCAAAGCAACGCCTCTTATGATTTCTATAAATCACTCAGTCACTCTTTAGGCACCGGCCGAGCCTGTGGTAAGGTTTTGTATGCAGCTTCTCGTGTGCAGTTGCGCTAAACAGTCGCATAAATTCGGTGATCGTGTGTGACAAACGCTTACCAACACGCATTTCTATGTTTTAAAATGCTGACTAAAGACGGTTTTTCTGTTCTCAGCGCCCGCCGCCAGAACTGGCCGATGATTCGGATAAAATGCGCCAGTTCTTTGAGAAACTGGCTGGAAAGGATTTGGAAATTAGCGCCTGGGAATTACAGAAAGTGCTTACGTTTGCGCTTAAGAAAGGTAAGTAAAAGAGCTGTTCAAGCAGGGCAAATGGTTGCGGCTATCTAAGATTTTCATGGAAGTTCTCTAACCTTGCGGTATGGTGTTTTTGTTTCAGCAAACCCAGGTAAAAGTTTCTGCAGGTACAAAAAGCCTGATTAGTTTAGCACAGGCACTGTCTGTTTTTCCCATGGTGGTTGCGGGTTCTTTTCTCACTTTTAGATAGTTTCATTCACCATACTGTTTGTGGGTGGAGGGCTCATACGTACTGCCTTATATCTGTTTGTCTTTCCATGTTTAGGAATGTTTCTGTTTTACACTGTATGTACCGAATGCTTGGGTTTAGCTGTCGATGACAATCAAGCAACACGAAAAACCCGACAAAGAACAGAA
>JASANB010002655.1:0-55727 GCA_030248155.1 Sabatieria punctata
GGACAAACAACAACAACAACCACCAACAGCAACCTTGTGTGGCTTTGATCAGCACTTGGCAGTATACAGACTGTTGTAGACATCGATTGGCTGTGCACTCTCCTCTGGCTGCTACCCCCAACTCGAGGTGCTCGATTCTTGTGACTGGTTGGCCCTGATCTGCACATCTTAGTGAAGTGGCCGACTCTCTTACGGTTGCGGCACTTCCGTCCCTTTGCTCTGCACGATCTGGCATTCTCTCTGTGATCATGGCTGCCACAGGCTGCGCAGTCTTCTTCTCTGACTCCCTCTCTGGTGTCGGACTCGGAATTGCTTGCAGGCATGGCGGGCTGGGAATATCGTTCCTGAGCTCATCTGTCCTCCTTTGGTCCTCTGCGTTGATTCCAGTCCTGACTGCCCGCTACAATCTGCTCGGGTAGACCTCCCCATCTCGCTGGCAGCATCCTGGCGCTCAGGCTCATCTGCCTAGGTCCGATCCCCAGGAAATCTGTCCAGGTTGACTAGTCTCTCAGCCAGCAACTTCTCCTGTGTCTCGCGGCAGCTCCGGTCTGATCCGATTTGTGGGGGCCCTTATGGCCTATGATCGGACTCGTGGTCCAGTTTGCGACCCTCGAGATTCATCATATCTGAAAGTGCCCTCGTCTTTCACTGCCGCCCCACTCCTGGCCATGCTGCTCGATGCCGTTCACCAGGAGGGCGGCCAGCGTGTTGATCTATTTCTCGACTGTTTCTCGGCCGTTTACTGTGCTTGCATGGTGTTGGCTATGGGCGAGAACAAACTGCTTCTGTTCTGCACTGATGCCATGATGCTGCACAGCTCCCGGTAGCCGCCCGTATGGCCCGTGGCCTGATGGACGCCAGCGATATGAAAGAGGCCCGGACACATCACGTAGGTAACGCATGCCTAGCCACATCACCTGGGCAAAGCGCGCCAACGGCCTTCTGGCGCACAGGCGAAACTCTCCAGCTTATGCTATAATCTAGAACGCTATGTCTATGACTAGAGATGCAACGGTAACGAAAAATACCGGATACCGGATAGTGCTTCGGATCTGAAAAATACCGGTTTATCCCGTATATACCGGGTTATGGTTGCATCTCTACCTCTGACGCACCTCAACCAACAAGCCGGCGCGTATATAAATCGCTTGCTTGAAAAAGGGATGCGGTACGGACAAGCGGCGTGATGTGGTACACAGTTCTATTTTGTGAAATAGCCTACGTACCAATTTCCGGTAATATCGAATCGGCGCAAAGTGCAAAGTAGCGCAAATTTTTCAGTCGTTGCGTGAACATCTAAGATACTGTTGTAGCCCGCGAAATTTAAATTCTATTGTCCTATTCTTTTCTTAATTTGTCGTTGCATAAATGATTGTCTCAGGACCATTTCTCATTCGCAATATGCACTATATTTAACCCTTCAAGGACTCGACTAAATACCACTTTGGAATCCATAAGTTTCGATGCCCACATCGGCGTGGAGGTTATAAATGAAATATAGATGAACGAAACGGTACCGTTCGTTGAAGACGAAGTCGGCGGCGATCATAATAATGCTGCGACGGTGACTAGCAAGCCTAGGAAAGTTACTGCGGCAACAACGTAAGGATGGTTTTCATAAGTTGGTGAAAGTTAACAATCTCGGTCCCCGGTCTAATCATAGCAAATTCGGGCGGTCCCAAATTGCCCGGATTAATAAGGCATGGAAAGTGGTTCGCAAATTTCACAGCTAATTTTTGTATTCGTATTCGTAGCCAAGAGAGAACTCAGGGTTACAGGCGCGCGGATCGCCATTACTGACTAGACTATACGGCCAATAAAACAGAACAACGAACGATGTACTACTGTACTGTGACGCCTTGAAAATTGAAGTTGAAGTATGCAACTTGGTTGCTAGCATGTTACTCCTTCCTGGTAAAAATTTACCCATTTTCCACGGAAAACAAAAGTTATAAAAAGATGCATGTGCTGTGGACAAAAGTTTCAGCCTATGTACAGTACAGGGTGTCCCATGCCAAGTGTTGCACGTTCGATCGTTAGCGGCGTACTACAGTATTTGAACGGAATTCTACCAAATTTCAGACAGATATAGTGAGTGGACTAACTTAGACACCCGGCAATTTCCGGCTATGTCCGTTGCCTACAAGCCCAGTTTCACTTAGCTGAAGATATTCTGTTTGATTTCCCTGATTCTCAAGCGGTAAGCCTGGCGTGTCTAAAAGCGTCCGGTGTAAGGAACGATGTACAGAAGAATAATACACAGAATAAATAACTTCTCTCTGATTCGTAAATAAGAAATGTGGTTCGCCGCAGCAGCAACAGTTTCCTGGTCTCGGATTGCTGGTGAGATTATATTCAGAATAATATTATGTCAGTACTTTCCCCAGCAGTACTTTTTTACGTTCGCGTTGGCTTCCAAACAAGAAGCTAAGTTAGGCTACTAACCAGTTCAAGGCTTTAACGTAAGTGATTCCCGGTCCATTCCTCCACCCGCGAAATATCCATTTTTAACGTGAAAAGCTAAGATTGAACCTAGGCCTAAAGCTAAAACCAAGGCTTTAATAAAGTCAGGGTGGTCGACGGATGGGGGAATGGGCTTCCTCCAATGTAAATGTGGGTACTGAAGGCACATGTAAAGTTTTTCCCGCCTTAGCGCTGGTCTGTTACCGTAAATTTGCGCTTTGCGCCGATTACATTTGCGCCGATTCGATATTACCCAATTTCCAAATTCTTGATTTTGTTTGTTTTATTGCATGACGATTTCTACCCGCCCGCAACAACCCGTACCGGTCAAATCAAAAGTTAAAAGCAAAAAGTGGAAAAAACCAGAGGAAATACTTTGAAATTATACAAACCCAGCCTGACCAAAATTTACTCTGCAGGTAAAATTTCTTTTTTTTATGTTCTGTTGGGATTATCATCAATACGTGGAACTCAATTACCACTACTTTAGTAACGTTAGAGCAACGGTTCGAATCGAAATAGCTGGTACCAGCCACATACGGTACCATAGAAATCTCTGATTGCACCTACTTATGTGTTTCAGTCAGCCGAAGAAAACCGCGCGTTCGAAGCTGTCCAAACAGTTGAACGGCGGTTTTTGCCAAACCAAGTAAAAATACTTTCTTTAGTCCAGCGCTCTTTCACTCGCCGTGTACCCGGTATGCGGGATCTCTCGTATGATGACCGATTATCTGCTTTAAATTTGAAGTCCCTTGAAGAGCGAAGGATTGAAAGGGACTTGGTTATGGTGTATAAAATTCTTCATGGATTGGTGGATGTTCCGGTCGGGGAATTATTTGAATTCGCGCGCGTGTCTGTCACGCGTGGCCACAGATTGAAATTATTTACACAGTATACTCGTCTCGACACAACCAAAAATTTCTTTGCCAACAGGGTAACAGGTATTTGGAACGCATTGCCTTCTTCAGTGGTAAATTCCTCTTCTGCAAATGCTTTTAAAAGTGAACTATCAGGTCTGAATCTACTTGCATATACTAAGGGTCGGGCATTAGAAGCCGGTCGATCGGCCCAGCCCGTCCTTTGAATCTGATCGGTATCTACTTGACTTTTGTACTAGACGATGTTCATAAATTTCTTTCTTTCTTTCTAGTCTGTTTTCATCTTTGTCCAATCTGCGCTTGAAGCAAGCCAATGAAGGAGCGGATACCGTATGCTCAGATAGACAATTCCAAGGGTGAACAGTGCGTACCGCAAACGCTTATTTCCGACAGTCAAGCCTGGCCTTTGGTACCATCAACTTCTAAACTTGGGCACTAAAAAAACGCTCAAAATCGCAATTTTTCGGCTAAAAACTCGCTAAGTTGGGCTGAGATACAGCTATAAAGTGCTTGTCTGAAATTGCAAAAATCGCAAAAAATTTGCTGAAAGAATTACTTTCCAGAAAAATCGGAAGGGGTCCCCATCCGGACGGGTCTGGCCCAACTCGAGTAGGGGCAGACCCCCTGTTACATGTATGTTGCCTGCAGAGTAAATTTTTGGTCAGGCTGGGTTTGTATAATTTAAAAGTATTTCCTCTGTTTTTCCACTTTGTGAGTTTCAAGAAATCTTCTGAGTTTAAAGTTATTAATCGATTGAATATCTTATAAACATATTGAAAATCAATAATCAACCATCAAGAGTTTCCATTCCACAGGTCTCCAACCGTTTTTTAGATATTGTCCTTGAAAGGGGATTCGACCAACTCGTCGAATCCAACTCGCCGAAAATCAACTGATCGACTTCGACTGTCTTTTCGTCGAATCACAACTCGTCGAATCTAAAAATATTTATACCTTTGTTTATTGGTTTTGCAGCCCTGTCTGTCAAGTCGGCCAAAATTTGTTTTAACTTTGAGGGTAAATATCTCTGGAAGTAAGCTGGTAATGTTGATAAAATTTAATCATTCTGTCAAGAATTTATTTGTCTTTCATTCAAAAAGATTAATTGAAATCGGTCGAGATTTACGGTTGCTGCACGAAAATCTGCTGGGTTGTTTTTGCACACCTAGAGGAGGGTGTGCCAAAAAACTACCCATCAAATTTTTTACCAAACAGGTCACAGGTCATCCGCCGGAGGGGAGGGGGGTTGGGCGGTGTGGCGCCGGCCGGGGGGTCCGAGCATAAATTTTGGGAGGGGGGTCTGAGCACTAAAAGCGCTCAAAAATCGAAAATATCGCAATTTTTCGGCTAAAAATCGCTAATTTGGGCTGAAATACAGCTAAAAAGTGCTGTTTTACTGGCAATTTTAGCAATTTTTGTGTCTGAAATTGTAAAAAAATAGCAAAAATTTGCTGAAAAAATTACTTGCGAGAAAAATCGGAGGGGGGCCCGGAAAATCGTCTCGGGGTGTGGCCTAAGTCGGGTTGGGGGCAGACCCCCAGCCAGACCCCCTGTTACATGTATGTTTTTGCTGTTTTTTATCAAAAGATTCATTCAAATTGGTACAGTACAGATTTACAGTTGCTACAGTAACAAATCTGCTGGGTTTGGGTTGTTGTTTTTGTCACACTCTGTATATCGTGATTACTTTAATAACAGAAGTAGGCAGATTCTTCTAGTTTGATTGAATTAATTTTAGTACCTGCACACAGCTGTTGTGTCAAGGGAGCACATTTGTGAGACGAGAGTATAGCTTAAGGGCTTGTTAAAAATGGCATCAAGGAAAGCGAAAGTGCCAAAGAAACGTGCTCAGCGAGCTACCAGCAATGTGTTTGCTATGTTTGACCAGGCGCAGATTCAAGTAAACTTCACTGATACTCATCCCTACTTTTGTACGTACTCTTTAATGCAGGAATTCAAAGAGGCTTTTAATATGATCGATCAGAACCGTGACGGCTTCATCGACAAAGACGATCTTCACGAAATGTTCGCCTCCCTCGGTAACTGCACATCACTGTTGTTAAAAAAAATTTTTGAAGTCCCGTAAACTTTTGCTTTCATAAAAATATAAAAAAAAATTTTTAAATAGTTTAAAAGATGTCTGGCGTGCTAGTACAGGTACTTACAACAACTGTTCCACCTCAAGTCAGTTAACAAACAGTTCGAAAATGCCTACACTGGCCTAAACACTGTCTACAACTGCATAATTTGATCAAAAATTGCCTTCAGAGGCACTTTTACGGGTGAATCTTAAGGTAGGATTTCTTAAGCAGTCGCTGTTATGGTTTAGTGCAAAAGAAGTATTATGCTGGTTTCTAGATAAAATATTGGCTTCTGTGAAAGAATTTACTGAAAATTGCATGTATGTGAATTTTTAAACTTTTTGCCCTAAGTTGCATATCGATTTTTCATAAAAAATTTAAAATGCATTTTTAAATTTTTTAACCCTAACAACTGTGCTGCATGCTGCACATAGCTCATAACCATGCATGTACTAAGTGGGTTTGGGGGTTACCCCCTAGCTAGAAAGGCCAAACCGCACCCCCTCACCCCCGTTTTGCTTGTTTTTAGCTCTAAAACGCTATTTGGCAGCTTAAAATAGCGATTTTCAGCCTCCTTGCTGAAAAAAGTGCTAAAAACGCATTTCCAGGCGTTTTGGAGCTTTTTGAAATTTTGGGAAAGTTATTGGGATCCCCGTGGCCAAGTTTCCGGATGTTGTAGGTATGGGTGCCACTGAACTGATGGTACTGACATTAAAATTCAAGTAGCGTCTGGCTGGAGATCAGGAACGCGATTTTTGAGTGTTTATACTATAGTGCCTAACCCCTCCCCTGGAATTTGGGCTCAGACCCCGGCCTGCGCCAGACCCCCAACCCCCCTCCCCTTCGGCGGATGACCTATTAAATGTTCCAGACCAGAGCCTCGGACCCCCTGTTACATGTAAGGGACAAAATTTTTGGACTGTATTGACAATTGGCCGTCCCTTATTCCTTGCTCTTCATAGCTCATTCACGGAATGGAATTGCAGGAAAAGAAGTGACTGACGAGTTTCTGGATGCAATGATTAATGAGGCGCCTGGACAGATCAATTTTACCATGTTTTTAACATTGTTTGGAGAGAAATTGACAGGCACCGACCCTGAGGAGGTGAGCTGCTTTTCACTCCCTGACTAATGTCATACCAGCAGCATATCGAACAGATATAGATAACAGATAAAGTGGTATTGGTGCTGGTTTCGAAGTGATAGCGTATACAGGGTAGCTATTGATCTATCCCTGGTTTCGTCTTCCTGTAGCGTTTGTGTTGGTCTGTCAATTTGGCTTAAATTTTAGCACAATACACAACCTTAGATTTTTTAAGCTAAAAATTTTGGCCAGGTCTGTCGCTTCGATCATTAGTTATGCAGTCGTTGTTGTTGTTGATAGCCGGGAGCAAATAGGCTTCATCTTCAACCTTCAAAAGTCAGGCGGAAAACCCTTCTGTACCACTGGGTCTAACTGTCGCACAGGCGAGATATGGGCGGCCCGGCTGCGCATTAAACTATCTCTGCACAGGGCGTCATCAGTGGCAGAAGTCCCAGCGGACATAGGAAGGTAGTGCTGACAGTTTAGGCAAGAGTCCGAAACCAACAATCACGTAGCAACAGAAACAAGCTACGCGCCCGGAGAGAAGGCGTTGCCATTTAGGGACCAGCCAGGTTCACCTGGGGCCTTTAAAGTCCACTCAACATTGGCCCACGGACTACGGAGGGTATGTTGAGCTGCCCCGGAGGCGGCAACACTGAACCCAGTTATGCAGTTCCAGTTGTCCGTCGTCGCTTCACGTCGTAATTGACGGCCAACGCTCAAGTGCATAACTAGTGGTCGAGGGCTAAAATTTTGAGAGTAAATATAGTGAGGTGGGGCATGTCGTGTTAAAATTTGAGCGGAATTGATTGACGAACACTTAAGTTACAGGAAGACAAAACCTGGACAGATTAATGGACCTGTATGTATGCTGTCGGGGACCTAAAGCAAACTTTTCGGCATCGAACCAGCCCCATCCTCCTAAATCGGTAGATGCACCCGAAATTCCCCTATTTTAACTGACGAACCGTTTTTGTGTACCGCTACCTATGGTACATTCTGAAAACGGTGTCGAAATTGAATTTACTGATGCATTTCTGTTTCATTACAGGTTGGTGGTGCGGTGCGGGTGATCAAATAATACTTTTCAGGTGATCAGAAATGCCTTCCAGTGCTTCGACGAAGACGGTTCTGGAACAATAAATGAGGACCGTCTGCGAGAACTTCTTACCACAATGGGTGACCGATACACAGATGATCAGGTACGGGCGTCTGCATACATGTCTTGGGTAGTCATTTAGGTGGAGGGGAGGACCTACCGATTTGGAGGTGGCCGTCATTTTGGTGGGTGAGTCCAGCAACAAAAGTCTGATTTATGTGGGTGGGTGGGGCGGTTTGTTTGTATTAGTTTGGCCTTATTTACATACGTAGCTTGTATCAGGCTGCTGTGAAAAGTGGCTCAAATGTTTTTCAAAAAAGAATCCAGCGTAGCAGTTGGTTTTCGTCTGCGTGCATTACATGTTTATCGGCTTTTTCACCTATGTCGGGGCGGTGGATGAGTGGGCACTATGATTCACCGCGCTGCTAATAGCCGTTTTCGCAAACAGGTGGACGAGCTATTTCGTGACGCTCCCATAAAAAACGGCAATTTCGACTACGTGGAGTTTACCCGGATGCTGAAGCACGGCACCAAAGACAAAGACGATGTGCAGTGATGGTTGTGCGATTGTCGGTGCCCCACACATATCCCATTGATTCTGTCCGTCACTCTATGTCGTCTTTACTCAGCATTTTCAACAGTCTTCAGCATTAACAGTACTTTGCGTAATGCTGCCATAACACGACTTAATGTGACGTTCTCTTATTGTGCGCCACTGCTATTTTGATTTACGGGATCTTATTTGTTAATGCATACTGCTACAGTGTCTGCAACGATTGGTGCTGTAATACGCGTCTGACTAATGTGCAACTGCAGCCTTGGCTGCCCGTATTAAACGCTAAATCTACGTTGCCTTGCAGTGAGTGACCTTAGGCCGACTGGTCAACCCGGGGTTTTATAACTGCGCTGCTCTCTGCTGTTCGGAGAAAGAAGTTGACTAGATTTCAGCATTGCAATACAAGTACAGTTACCTGTCTATGGTGTTAAATCTAAAAGTTCGTAGGTTGTTTTGATACTTTGAGACCAATTCACCAACAATACTGCAGGCAGGCCGGGTGTTTAATAGGCTAGCAACTCATTTTGGTTTCCTTCATTCGTGTTCTGCATTCACAGGGTTCGTGCGGCTTTTGCGTGGCAAAATTCCCTGACCAACCAGGGTGAGGAAACTCCGACCAGCGTGAGAAAATTTTAAAAAATAGGCTTCGAAAAACGCATTTTAATAGCATTCTGAGGGTGAATGTTCAATTTAAGTAGTAGTAGAAAGTCAGAAATCCGATATTCAAAAAGGGAGGTGTGTAAAGTTAGATAGAACAGGACCATTTGGTGGCGAGACCGCACGAACCCTGATTCATCAACCAAATCCTTCTGCGAGCGATTATGCTTCACGAATATCTGCTTTGTTTCGGAGACATTCTACGTGACAACATACCACCTAACGAAATCATATGGCATCAATCTTCACATTATGCAATCCATATCCGTAAAATTTCAGGCAGTTGTGTACGTACATTATACTTGTCTATCAGGTGGGTAGCTGGGCCAAAAATTGCATTCCAGTGAACAGGCATATTCCAGTGGTGTACACAGGATTTTTTTGCAGTGCAATAAAAATTTTTAAGAGGCCTGTTTGGGCCATTGCCCAACCAGGGCGTGAAATTTTTGAAAAACTAGCCTTTAAGAAAGGATTTAGAAACCATTCTGAGCATAAAATTAGCAGAAATTAGTTTTATTACTTAACAATTTGTAATTCAGTCGTGTTTCTCACTTCTGGCGAATTTTTTCCTAATTCGGCTGGAAAGGGTGTGTACCACTCCATTAACCGTGGGTACGGTACTGCTGCATTCATTTTTATTTTAGATAAGAGAGAAATTAATTACTGATGTAGTAATACTTACAAAAGCGGACACTTTAGAAAATTCTACAAACCATTTATAATACACTCAGGCACTCAACGCCGTTTATGCTACCGACACCATATAAGGTGCCGGTACCATGGCCCCACGTTCGGGGCCTGTGGTGGTAGGGTACCATATATGATGTTGGTACCATAAACGGCGTTAAGTGCCTGACTTAATAGCTGATTTACGCAAAAGCAGCCTCCTAAACCTAATCATTGATCAACCTTTTCGATTTTCTCTGGGCAATTTTTCAGGTCAACATCGATTTTTTTATTTTTATCTGCCTTAATTAGTATTGGGTATTGGATTGGGGAACAAAAACCCAATACCAGTTCGCACTCTATTTTTGGGAACTATATTTAAGCAGGGCGAAAAGAAATGACACAGTACAGGGTGCCAAACAATGATAGCCCATCCCCAGAGCAAACTAAGGATGACAGGAGAAAATGAAAGAATGATAAGTAGGAGATTTTATTTTGGTTTATACCTACTCACAGGCTTTGGCTGGGGTACTGTACCATAGACTGTGCATAGTTTAGGAAGCAGACATTGGGTGGTTGCCGACCGTATTCAGGAAGGCGTCGGCAGAGCGGTTGGCTGTGTCGGTGGAGGGTTGGGACGTAATTAAGATTTGAGTAGTGTGCATGTCATCTGATGTCAATTGCTGCCTGTCATCCGTCCAAGCCACTTGTGTCTATTATTGACGCTCCAAATGTCTTCCAAAGATACTTCAAAGCCAACGCCCGGCATCTCCAATCACATACGTACGATCGCCGACCAAGCGGAAAATGCGCACCCTCCGCTCACTCGCCAGCTAGCATGGACCTCGAAGAGGGTGTTTACCAGGAATCCTTCAGCTCCTGTGGTTATGGGCTCCCCACCGCCAACGACGCCTACTGTTCTTACGAACAATACGACCAGAGTTTGTTCGAACAACAACCCATCTACGAACACTACCAGTCAGCCACCAACACCTACGGAGAACGGAAATCTGCCAACGTGCGAGAGAGAAAACGGATGTGCAGCATCAATCAAGCGTTCGAGGTACTAATCTGTCTTGCTGGTATGTAGGTCCGAACGGACACAGTAGGTTTATACAGTTTAACCAGTGGATAAGGAGAAAAGAAAATAAGAATTACTGCGAATCGTCATCACAATTAGATTGTATACTCATGTAGACGGCGTGTAGACTTTGCGCGTGGTAATCTCTGAGAAAAGTGAGCATCAGCACCAAACACTTGCGGTGACTTTCGTGTTCCTCCGGCAACCTATCTATCAGGCGTCTCACCACATTTTCCTGTTTCTCGTATTGTCTGTTGGCTTCATCCAGTTGCTCCTGCGCCTGCGCCGACGCGTTCGGTTTGCAGGCTTTCTGCGTGCACGTCTGTACATTCTGACGGCACCGGTTTAGCAGAGTTCGTTGCTTCACCACTTGTGTGTAAGAGTCTCTGAGCCAACGTCGCAGCGGCGTCATCACTTCATCGTCGACCGATCGTTGTAGTTTGCGTTGTAGGCCGCCGATCACCCGGACAGCCCGATTGACCGACATCAGCCTGCGACAGTAAGTTGAGTCAACTGGTAGTGCTTGTCCCAGCGTGACCAGGGCGTCAGCCAGCGCTTCGTATCTGTTGGGCTGGTTAGAGTTGGGAGTGGACCCCCAGTCGAACATTCGAACCAAAGCGCTCTCCATACACTCGCACAGCTTGGCTGTCTGCTCCTTCGTAGCGTCCAGCAATGCGCTTTGTTCCAGGAACTCGGTCGAAAATTTAACTTCTGCTACGCCTCGCTCGTTCAGTATTACGCCAGACTTAGTTGACATCCGAAATAAACCAACAACACAATAATTATTATTATAACCAGTATAGTATGGTTTGAGTTTGACCGATGTGATTTATTTATATTTTTCAAGCTTCTCACGCAATACTCATTCGGAAGAGGGAATAACCCGAAAACTGTATCTGTCACTACTTTCTTAAATTGATTTTAGGAGCTCCGCGAGCATATTCCAACATTTCCGTACGAAAAACGACTATCGAAGATTGACACCTTACGTTTGGCCACTGCCTACATTGCGTTTCTGCAAGATCTGCTTACAGTCGACATCGAACCTCACAGTTACGTGAGACAAGTGCTACAGTACGCCAAACACAATCACAATGTGACCGTTTGGACAACCAGCGGTAGCATGTCTTTGTGAAATCTACGTTTCTATAGTCTAACAAACTACAATGTTTGCAGACCTACTGGCCCGACTGAGTTGGGTAAACTGGGACAAATTGGGCATGGCGCCGATTGAAACAGACGAAGAACAATGGAGCAGATACTAAAGACTCTACAGTATGCCGGCCTTCGACTTTTAGTAACACAATTCAAATAAGAGTACTGTATGATTCATAAGAATTCTGTTAACTTCTGGTCTAGTTTTTATGGAAGTCGTATGAGACATTCTAACTAAAACATCCCAGTAACATTTAAATAAGGGCTGATGGTCAAGGAAAACTATTAAATACGTGCACCTACAGCAGTAAGACTTTCAGTTTAATCTACAACAAAAATAGTTCACTGACACGTCAGCGTGAATGAGTTAGGCAGCGAGATTGACAGAAGGCTGAAAATGAGGCAAAAGCACAACATAAATAAAGTTACAGAAATGCAACAACTTGGGAAACTGAAAAATAGATAAGGCACATACTGTACATAGAATAGCCATAAAACGGAACTGAAACCTGCTACGGTATCTATCACAAAAGAATAGGAAACCTGAGAAACAATAAAAAAAGAGCTTGCTAAGAATAGAACTATCGTGCATAAAACTTCCTTATGGTATTGTTCATAGCGAACTCGACCGAATGATCAATGGGCTTGACTATAAACGGAATAGCACCCAATCCGATCGCTGTAGTAGTCCACTTTCGCACTGGCGTTGGCAGCGATGTTAGTCTGAAAGCCGGACACTACTCAGTTGCTCCACCTTAAAAACCAAACATGCACTACCGACCTCGTGAGCAGCTTGCCGCTAAAGTAGCAAAGTCTGTTGATGGTAAAGCCGGGCACAATGACAGAAGCCAGCATCTGCCACGTGACTGTGTCAACGGCAGTACGAGCCACGCGCGCTCTTCTCACTGCGGCAGAACTCCACTCCTTCTGCAGACCAACGCCAACCGACCGTCACTATCATATCACTGCACTCACGCCTACCTTGTACATCTTGGAGCTCTTGTCGTATGTGTCAGTCAGAACGTACGACACTGACACAACGTAGGACAGACGTACAAAGTTCACGTGCACCAGCGATCGAAATGCCTCGCCTACTTCATTGGCGTAGCCTGCAAAATATGAGAATCTAGCGTTCGCATCACAGCGTTTGTTTCATTCATTTCGTCCCTCTGCAGTTCTGCTTCGAATTGGCGACAGGCTAAGACCAAGTTTATTGCATTGTATTACTATGTCAAATTGTATGCAAAACTCGCCTGAGCTTACTGCGTTAAAAAGAATCAGGAAAATTGCATAGCTACTGACTAACGTTACGCACCTAATAAACGAATCGGTGTGTCCCGGTAAATGTCGATTTGTTTCTTTTTTGGAAGCTCTTGGCTCCTTTTCTCGTCTTCTGCAGTCATTTCGGCTAGCCGCAGCGCAGGAGGATACAGCAGTTTCACGTGTTGCTTAGTGGGTGATGTCGTCAAATACTTTTGTTATCATTGTCTGTAACCATAGGCAAACCGGGTTAGGTGTAGTTGGCGGGGGGAAACCAGGGAAGGTCAGAAATGGACTACATATTGAAAGAGTTTCACTGGTATTTTTATATTTGGAAAACAGGCCCCCCGGGGCGTGCCCTATGCTGATGTAGTGTTCATTAGACTCGTCAGGCGACGGGCTTTCAAAAAATATATGAAAAAAACATGGGCATTCCTGCAGTTTACCTACCTAAAATCGTACAGTGCCCGTGTACCGTATCTTTGGTGTGGAAACGTTTCCTGAGCATTAATGGACTACAAAAATGGTAAGTACGGGTTACTGTAACTACCGTATCCCGGGTTACGGTATTTTCAAAAATCGGTCTATTTCGCTTGTTTCTTAGCGCATTTTAAACGGGTTTTCGTTGGAAGAGAGGTTTTCGGATATGCTGAATCGATTGCATCCCTTTCGGACCGATTACTGTAACTACAGTGTCCCGGGTTACGGTATTTTTTAAAATCGGGCTGTTCTGCTCGTTTCTTAACGGATTTTAAACGGGTTTTCGTTGGAAGAGGGGCTGAATCGATCGAACACCCTACCGGAACGATTACTGTAACTACCGTATCCCGGGTTACGGTATTTTTAAAATCGGGCTGCTCTGCTCGTTTTTTCACGGATTTTAACCGGATTTTCGTTGGAAGAAAGGGTTTTAACATTGACGAAGAAATCAAATCAGGTTTTTACTGCACAGATTAGCACTCCACATACTACAGTCAATCAGAGATGGATCCTTCTTTGGTCATTCACATCTGAGCCTGCCAACTCTTATTGAGTTGATGTATTGGTGGTCAATCGAAGCCAAACAGGTTCTTAAACAAGTTTTGGTTTGAAGTAATTACATAACAAAAACTTAGAGTGTGATTTTGAATGAGCTGAAGATAGCTGGGCACACACTCATTGATTGGTTCAATTATTTGCGTGACATCACCACTGCCTACTGATTACATGGAGCCTATTGGGAGAAATTGACAATAACTTAGATCCAATTACCGTGGAAATTAATGAAGCACTGTTCATGCAACGGAAGTATCATCGTGGTGGTCACAGAGAAAAAGCATGGGTTTTCGGAGGGGTGGAGCGTGAGAATCCGGGCAACTTGTCCTTGACCCGGGATACGGTAGTTGCAGTAATCGTTCTGGTAGGGTGTGCGATCGATTCTGCATGTCCGAAAAACCCTCTTCCAACGAAAACCCGTTTAAAATCCGTTAAGAAACGAGCAGAACAGCCCGATTTTAGAAAATACCGTAACCCGGGATACTGTAGTTACAGTAATCGTTCCGAAAGGGTGTGCAATCGATTCAGCATGTCCGAAACCCCCTCTTCCAACGATAACCCGTTTAAAATCCGCTAAGAAACAAGCGAAATAGACCGATTTTTGAAAATACCGTAACCCGGGATACGGTAGTTGCAGTAACCCGTACTTACCATTTTTGTAGTCCATTTATGCTCAGGAAACGTTTCCACACCAAGGATACGGTACACGGGCACTGTACGATTTTAGGTAGGTAAACTGCAGGAATGCCAAAACGGGACCATATTTACCAAATTTAACATGCCAAAAAATCGATAATCGATATTTACTAATAAAACTTGTTAATTTACAATTAATTATGATCATTAAAAACATTAATTTCTGTTTGGGATCGGTTCCTGATTTCCACACCCTCCCAGCTAACTAGCTACATCTGATCCGGCGGCAAACCCTCCTAATCTACACACAAGCGCGCGCATCTCTTAACTTTAAACCTCTATATTTCAAGCATAGGCTTAGGTTCAAACTTAGGCTTAGTAGGTGCAGTGGCACGCTGGCTGGTGGTATGCCAGTGCAGATTAGGGCTTTCTTCCACTTCGGAGTTGCAGGCAGCAGCCAAACTGAACAGCGGGCGGGCACAAATCGCCGGTAACAACGATTCGGAGCGTCGGGCGCTCCGGAGCGTCCCAGAGCCAAACGCACCCCGAAATCCCGTTGCTGCGGGCGTCGTTTCTGTTAATGCACAAATGAGTGTATTTAGGCGGAAATTAGCAAAAAATTGTTATTTAATTATGCTTACATGCAGGGTTGTATATTTTTCCGAAAAAAACCTCGGCCTGTTTTTTTCCAGTTTTTTTCCGGTTTTTTTCCTAGATCGCGGAAAAAAACTCCAGCCCAAGTTCTGAGTATCCTAGGCTGGTTTTATGATTCCTAACGCTTTCTAGCGCCTTCCTCAGTCTTGTTAGACCAGAAATACACGTGTTACATTGATATAAATCACGAAACAGGCATGAAACAGTGCCTGACAGGTTCCATAAATAACGCTATATGCAAATTTTCTTACAGCAGTTTGCATTTTTGTTTTTTCATGCCAAATTTGGTCTTTTTTGTTGTTTTTCTAACAGTTTTGAGTCAGTATGGCCTATTATACATAGCAAAAGTCCATTTTTTAAACGAAAAATGACGTAAATTAGCTATTTTTAGCTTGAGTTTTTTCCGCCATTTATGTTTTTTTCCGACCCTTAGGAAAAAAACCGGTTTTTTTCCGAAAAAAAAACAGTTTTTTTCCGGTGTTTTTTTCCCACCTCACATCCCTGCTTACATGCAATGCAACCTGCGGAAATGAAAACAAGAACATATGAAAGATAAATTTACAGGCAGCAGCATGTTAAAATTAACTGAAATTTCGGGAAAACTGAATTCTAAGTTAACAAATTGGGTTCTTAAAAGGCCAAAGCACTGTCGATGCCCTGCTCTGGCACATGGAACATGGATGGTAACATGATGGCACATGGAACACCGGCGATCGTCGGGACCTGTCAGTATCATGGCATCAACACGCCGGCCGCCCTCCTGGTGACCGGCATCCAACAGCATGACTAGGAGTGGCTGGCAGTGAAAGAAGGGCAACGTCCGAGATGACGAATCACTGGGTCGCGAAATGGACCACGAGTCTGATCGTACATAGGCCGTAAGGCCCCCGCACATCGGATCGATCGAAACTCTAACCTACTAGCCTTCCATGGTCCTGAGCTTTCCCATAGGGAAGTGAAAAACCGCTAGTTATAATAAGATTCGAGCAGAATTACGTAACTGAAAATTTATATGGAATAATGGTAACTATGGTCAGGCCCGACAATCTTGAAATTCTGTGCGAAATTATATATCTATTTCAACACAGGCTAGGTGGGGTGCAAGCGACTTTCGAAAATTGATTACAACAACATGGTACAACAAACAAACAAACGAACTAACAACGTACACCTGTTGTAGCGTTTACAGCATTTTTGTCGCGCGATACTAAGGCGACGTGGATTTTCGGAACTTGAAAACTTTTTGACGCCATAATGAATGAGAAGCGGAAACAAACAACCCTCCTCTTTCTCCTTCCTCTCTCTTGTTTCTTATTTTTTATTTGTTCGCTAAAACCGAGAAAGAAGAAACGAGATCTTTCAGCGGCGGCATGGTGAAAACCTCCGTCACAAATTGCGGTGCGTTGATTAGTTTTAGGCTCCCGGGCGCTCCGGACGCTCCGGAGCGCCCGACGCTCCGAATCGTTGTTACCCAAATCGCCTCCCAAGAAGTTGCAAAGTTGGAAAATGGAAAATATAAAAAATGGAAAACGCTTCCCAACAGTTTGGAAATTAGGAAAACATGCACAAGAACCAGAAGAATGGCTATGGTTGTGGAGTTTTCGTCTCCTTTTGCTGCGTGCATCTCATCTACATAAAGCGCTGTTTATACTCCTACTGCAGTAGCTACTGCAGTAGGTTGGCCGACTCCTTCAGTAGTCTTCGGTAGGAGTAGAAACACCCGCGCCCGCGCCGCCGCGCTACTGCAGTAGCTACTGCAGTAGGAAAAACTACTGCAGTAGTAGATACATAGAAAATATTCTATTTCCTACTGCAGTAGGTCGTCGGAGAGGCGCATTTAGGTGCGGTTTTTTGCACTTTCAAAAGCATTTGAGGTATGAAGTGGGTTTCTGGGCACCGGCAGAACATTTTTTTTGTTTTTAGTCCGATCAGCAGACATTTTTCAACAGAATACGGCAACATTTCACTCCCGACGACAGTCGGTCCGTTATTTTTAGGCAAAACTTGAGTTCCACTCCAAGCTTATTAATAAAATAAGACAGATAGGTGTTGTCAGATGTTGCAAAAGCTTCTGTCCGGGTGATTACGTCCGTATCTTCGTCGATCACTTGCAAAACGCTCGAGCCTGCATACGTTTCTGGTGTTGAATGGTTGTTGACGGGTTCTGGGTGTGCACACGACGCTAAAATGTTTTCTGCTGCCATTCTAGTGCCTTTTTGAGCTAAATCCATCATTTCCTCGTATAGCTCCCGTGTGAAAATTAGAATTATTTCTTTTTTTCGTTGGCTTTATTTTTACACCGGGAGCCGGCGCGGCTGTTTTCTATTCTGCTCGGACTACTGCAGTAGTGTATGTGATTCAGGTTAAGGTTGGCGTATATTCGCCAGACTGTAAAAAAGAGGCAGAGACTGGCGAAAAACCACTGCAGTAGTGTGTCTTCAGTAGGAGTATAAACAGCGCTTAATTCTGGCATTTTAGCTGCACAAGTACGTATTCTAACAGCAGTTGAGCACTTTCATGCATTGTGCATGCACGTATTCGTTTCATAAACTTCACTTACAGGCTGATACAGTCAGGCTCTTAACGCTGTTTATGGTACTGACACCGTATAAGGTGCCGGTACAATATATGGTACCGGTACCTAAGGTAGTGGTACCATATGGTACCCCCACGTTCTGGGCCTGTCGTGGTACCATAAACGGCGTTAAGTGCCTGACTGTGATGTTGCACTGGAGGTACAGTGGGCAAATATTATAAATTACGTTTGTATATGTATATGTATATGTATATATACAAAGCCCAAATTTTCAGATTTGTATATGTATATATACATATACAAAGTGCTAAAATTATTGCATATTGTTTGTATATTGTTTGTATATTTTCAAAAATCGGTCAAAAACTTTTACGACAGCCGCAACTATAGACACGGATGCGGTACTAATGCTTATAGTTTCACCAACATGACAGTTTCTACAACGTCAAATTATAAAAGTGGCGATTGAACTTAATAAACAGTTCGCGTTTGGTCATTTTGGCATTGATTCTGTACCGGCGGCCCCCTTGTGTAGTGTTCCTGATCAAATTAAAATTAAATAACAAAATTAAATTGTTTTGGCCAAAATCACCAAGTAAATAGCAGTTTAATAACAAATGAAATTTCTCGTCATTACTGTCAAACAAATTTAAATAATATTATATAACAAAGATATCAACTCATTAAATGTTAATTTGTACAGTAGACCATTTGTCGCCATCTAAAGAAAGGTCAACTCATTTTGAACTGACACGACCCAGGTTTTGAGCTGTTTCCTCAGGAGTTGAGTATTGATTTTACCAAATTTATATTTAATTCATATCAAATAACAAATTTGTATCACATTAAATTTCAGAATTTGTGTACCAAGCAAATTGATAGCAAGTTACTTTCTTCTGAAGGCTGAGCAAGCAATTTAATAGTTATATAGTCTCAAAACAAATATACTTGGAAACATTACCCCCTGCACTATTCCAGCCACTGAAAAGGCCCTTAATATTCCAGCAGATGTGGCTGGAACAGCCAAAACGTCCAACGCAAATTCGGCAATGTCTCTCAGACAGGTGCCGAGCTTTGACACCCAAAAGTCTATGGCATCATTCCGATCTGACTCTTGTACAAACATCAAAATTGTGTCAAAATATACAAACAAAAATATACAAACCGTTTGTATAATGATGCCGTTTTGTATATGTATAATGTATATTAGCATCCTATCTTCTTTTGTATATGTATATGTATATGTATATTGGCATCATTTGTATAATTATACAAACTTTGTATATGTATATTTCAATATACAAACCACTGTAACTGGAGGCAGCTTCGCGCCTACCTATCTTTTTGCGCGCAAGATAACACCAACCGTTTTTGATTTTCTGTTGTGATGCAGTACGTATTGAATGTATGTCCAGTTTTAGTCATTTGTGATACTGCGTTTTCAATTTTCTTGTTACCTTATTGAATTTAGATTATGAATTGTTAGATATTTGGTACCCATGCATTTTACGTATACGTACATATGTGGTGCTTGCTTTTACATAAGTTAAAGCGTTTTCTCTTTTTGGTCAACACTGTGATGTGATGTGACTAGATATTGACACTGCCTACAATTTAGAAATCGACTTCTGAGATCTGTCCTCAAACAAAACAAGCTGATTTACAGTCATAAAGCCAACTCCGAATCTGTGTCAGCGTATATTTAGGTTTGTTGTCTGGGAACATTTTATTCGTTGTTGGCAGTGTTAACAAGTAGATAAATGGTTTAGCATCGTGGGATGGGAAGGCAAAGGGAGTCTGTGTGCAAGGCCACACAGAATACGAGCTCTTCAGCTTTAGCTTGCCAGGGATGGACAAAGCAAGAGTTTTTATATTTCGACTTATTGAATGAAACAATTTCGTGAAAAGCGATCGTTTCCAGCGTGAGCTGTTGTGCTCATTTTCCTCATTTTGCCAGCACTTCTGCTTTTCTTTCTCTTATCGTGTAACTTGCGATTTTCCAACTTTCCTACTTTCGAGGAGGCGATTTGTGATGTGACATTGGAAAACTCGGGGGAAAACTCGAAAACTTGGTATACCACCATGTACCACAGCGTACCGCACGTATGTACCTTTTCCGTTTTTTTGGGGAGGCGATTTGAATACGCGCCATTGAAAGGGAACTTTTTAGAAACTGCGGTTGCGCTTGCATATCACCATAATCTTGTTGTGTTTTGTGCGTCGTGCGGAGTGGGTGCATGCAGACGTGTCGTCGCTAGAGTGCGAACTGGTATTGGGTGTATTGGCGTATTATTGAGGTACAGTCATGTCTCGTTAATCCGGACCTCGTTAATCCGGATATTCGCCTTCCGGACAATATTAGGCCAGGTCCCAATTTTCCCCCATGTTATATGACTCGTTAATCCGGACAGAAGATTTGGGGCCCCAACTTCGAAATTTGTATGGTAAAGTGATTCGTTAATCCGGATTTGGTTAATTTGGACAAAATGCATGCGCAATTTTTCAATTCAGGTGTGAATTTTCAATTGAATAATGCTTTTCGTAGAGTCAGAATGTGATTATTTCTGCCTTTAGGAGCTATAATCAGCTGAAATAAGCTTTTGGCTTTTAATTCAGAGGTAGGTACAGCTGCAGAATCTGATATGCAACTGACAAAAAGCTGTCATTCAGGCATTTGAGCCGAAAAACAGTGTTCTAGCTTTAATTCGTTAATCCGGAAATTCGCTAATCCGGACAAAATTGGCCGGTCCCATCTTGTCCGGATTAAATAGACATGACTGTATTGGATATTGGGGTTTTTGCCCCCAATACTAATGTAGTAATTGGGTTGGGACCTGTCAAAATCGAAAAACATTGATCTTGACCTGAAAACTAAATCGAAGAAAAATCGAAAAGGTTGGTCGATGATTAGGTTTAGGAAGCTGTTTTTGCGTTACTCAACTAAAACTTAGAAGAATTTCTTATTGTGACCCGCTTTTCTAATTAGTAGGTCCACCAGTAATTAAAATTTCTCTGTTCTTATCTAAAATAAAAATTGTGCCATTTCTAACCATACAGAATGTGCCAGTACCGTGCAAGCATGCATGTAACAGGTCATCCGCCGTCGAAAAAATCGCAATTTTTGGGCTAAAAACCGTCAAAAAATCGCTAATTTGGGCTGAAATAGGCTACAGCTAAAAAGTGCTGTTTTTCAGGCGATTTTGGCAATTTTTGTGTCTGAAATTGTAAAAAATTGCAAAAGTTTGCTCAAAAATTTACTTGCCAGAAAAATCGGAGGGGGGCGGTCGGCGAAATCGTCTAGGGGGTCCCCATCCGGGAGGTCTGGCCTAAGTCGGGTGGGGCCCCCTGTTACATGTATGGTCAAAGGCTATTGTTTCAAAATTTTCTCTCTCTGGTTGGACAGTGGCCCAATCAGGCCTTTTCAAAGTTTTAATCCCTGTGCTCTAACAAATAAAATCTAATAAAGATCCTGCCTGCATCATTGTAATGTACCTGTTTACTGAAATACAATTTTTGGCCCAGCCGTGCAAGTTCTCGGGTTCTCAGGTGTTGGGTTTTTCAGGTATTGTTCGCACTCTAGTCGTCGTCGCCTTGTTTTTTTTGAGAGGAGCGCTATCCGTCCATAGGCTTGATGACTGTTAATAATTTTCTTTGTTTGTTGTTGTGTAGTTAAGTTAGTATATTTAGTAAATCACCTCGACTTCCTTATCGCCTACCCTGCCGACTGACTCCCATAAAAGCTTTGGCTTAAATCTGTCCTGCGCTTCCGGGTACATAGTCTTACCGATCGCATAATAACTATTTTGCTAATAAATTTTAGTTGATTGTCGCACAAAGGTCCTCCTAAAGCTAATCATGGATTGAAGTTTTAGTTTTAAGCCAAGAGTTTCAGCTTTGGTAAAAATGGCTATTTTGAGCTCACATATAATGCGAACATAATTCCATAACTCTTGATGTGTTACCAACTGTCACCCTTATTTTTGCATAAGTGCATAATTCTTAGTACCGGTCTGAGCATAGGAAAATCGCTAAGTTTTTTTAAGCCTACTGCCTTCGCTGTACCTCCTCGGTTCTGTTCACTTGCTATATTTTGCTTTTAATGGATTCATTGCATTGCGCTGGTTTTTCCTGGGTCTGAAAACTAATATTTTTGAGCTGCTAAATTAGACGGCTCCAAAAGATTATATAAAAAATGTTTTTGAAATATATTCCCGTCTGCTAAATAGCGAACTAGAATGGCGGTACTACTGTGCAAGTCAAGAACGTGCCGTTTGCTTGTTGTAAAAGTGCGCTAACAGCCAGTCACTAGATTACGTGCCACGTTTTTTCTGTGCTACCGTTTGGGAGCACATAATTTAGCTATCGCGATCTATACGCCTGCTTCTGTCAGTGCTTGACAATTTCTTCAGTAAACATCATTTCAGATCGGTTGAATTTTTAGAAGAGACTCGCACGAAGCTGCTGTAAATTGCGCTGGCTGGATGGATAAGCATTTTGTATGACTTTGGCCGACGTGGACCGTTTGTATTGAGTGTGTGGCCTGTTCTGCGGCTGTCTTTCACTAGCCTCAATTGTTCATGCACTAGTTAGTTATGCTGTTCGCTCGGAGACGCTCTTTATTGCTCAAGATCGTTCTACTGGTCCCCACTCTCTGGTTCTGCGCACTGCTGCTCTTTGCCTTCGGAGGCGGTCGCTCACAGGATTCCGCCGGTGACTCTGCTTCCAGAGAAAAGAGGGACTCCGGTGGCCGCGTCAACGAAATCCAGGGATTCGGGCCGCCCATGCAGCAGAAGGTGCCTGAGAGCATGGGCGGCGGCGCCGGCGACGAGAAGACGGAGGACAACCCAAACATTCCCAAGCCAAAGAAATTTGTAATCGATCCCAATAATCCTATCTACAAGAAAGGTGACGCCTCAATGCCTGGAGAAGCGGGTAAAGCTGTGCATGTGAACAAAAATGTAAGTTCGCCTATCTTTATAGCTTGTGTTACTTGGCGTGGCGTGGTTTTTCGGCCAAGTCGAATTCAGAATTTTTTTTAGCCTGCTTCAGTTGTGCTATGCCATGGAGTTACGGCTTTGAACATTGAACGGTATTAAGGGTCGGCTAGGTTGCCGCTGTTGTGGCTCGCTTAGGCTATTGAGCGGTTCCTCGTTTCCGTTCACAGCTCGGTTTTCTCGGATGGACGCTCGTACGCTCTGGCGCACAGTAAACGGCACTTAACGCAATTCGGTTTGGCGTAGTGATATCGAAAAATCGAAAATTGGCCGCGCTTTGTAGTGGATAATTTTGGCGCAGCCACTTGAGCGGCTGCCGACCGACCGTACCTGAGCAGTGGTGGCGAGCGTGGTTGCCACTTAAACGGTGGCCTCTTAAAGCAACAAAGCAGAAATGATGTTCATTCTTCACACTGTCCTTGCGCTCAGTCGTTCTGTTTCGGCGAAGCTCAAGGTCGTGTAAAGTGAGCGACGTCCTCTGACGTTAGTATCGATTGCGTGGCAAAAAGTTGGGCTCAAGTGTGTCTGCGTGTAGGCTGTTGGCATTAACTGGCACGAACAATTTGCACCTTTGCTTTGCAGATTATGCAAACAGACTGAACACTGATTTCAGGAACTGACGTCGGAGCAGAAACGGCTGTACGACGAAGGATTCCAGAAGAATGCGTTCAATCAGTACGCCTCAGACACGATTTCTATTCACCGGAGTCTGCCTCCAACCATAGACAAAGAGTAAGTGCTGTCAGTGAGTTGGCGGCAGTATCGAGCGGCTGAGACAATATTGCAGGAAGCTATTAATGTCAATGTAGGAGTGCGCTGGGCTGGAATAATGCTAGGAGCGCCTTGTCTGGCCGGGGACGTATCACTGGGCGTGTGGCGCGGCCCATATTTGCCTGAAAAAATTCGGGCGCTCGGCCGGCTAACGCTTTTTTGCCTATTTGAAGTGGTGTTCACTTTCAGTCCTGGCCAAATTACATTATTACGACAGTCGTTCAGACGTGTCCAATTGCGTGGGGAAGAGATGAGTGGTGCCTAACAATGCGGGGTTACTGGTTCTTACATTTTAGTGAAGAATACGAGACAAAACGACGTCGGTAATATGCGCACGGGGATTATTTACTAGTGCTGAGGAGAACATTCTATACGCCCATCTATGCAAACAAGTGACGCATTAGCTTTCCGAGCCGCTAGCATCTGCCTCCACTGCTACCAATTTCTTCGGTTAAGTGAACGGCCGTATAAGACCTTAGTCTGCTCAAATCAAGTGAATTAGTTCAGCACGCAGTAGTTTAGCAGCGCTGCGGTGCAGTAACCTTAAGTGGTGCGCAGTGATGTCGCATGCGCTTTGTGACTGGAACAAACCTGAGCAGCTTTCGGGTGGTGCATTAATGCTTAATGAAACGTGTCACGTCACCGCGGTAGGTATGCGACATGGCAAATTGGCTTAAACAGCGTCATTTGTGTCGGCCGAACAATATTTGCCGCTCTGCATGCATTTGGTAAACACGGGACGGCCAGGAGATATTGTGTGTAGGACCCAAGCATAAAAATGTTAGGGGCGTTGAAATGGTGACTTTTAGATGCACCGAACAAAAATACGATGTGCCCAATCTGCCAGATACCTCTGTAGTTGTTTGCTTTCACAATGAAGCCTGGAGTGTTTTGCTGAGAACTGTGCACAGCGTGCTTGAGCGAACACCCTCTCATTTGTTGAACGAAATTATACTGGTCGACGACTTTTCCGACATGGGTTGGTTTCTCCGTTTATTTCAGTCTTTCGGTCGACTGCCCCGTTTTCTTCAGAACACGTTAAAAAGCCGCTCGACGACTATGTGAGTCAGTTTCCGAAGGTAAAAGTTCTGCGCATGGAAAAGCGCGAGGGGTTGATTCGAGCTCGCTTGCGTGGAGCAGCGGTAGCTAAGGGCAAGGTGCTAACCTATCTGGACTCGCACTGCGAATGCATGGACGGTAGGAGCGCCTGTCTGACTACGCCGCAATGATTAGCTTTGTTCAGGTTGGATCGAGCCACTGCTAGCCCGCATTCACAAGGACCCACACACGGTTGTGTGTCCGGTGATCGACGTGATAGATGACAACACATTCGAGTATCACTACAGTAAGGCCTACTTCACCAACGTTGGCGGCTTTGACTGGTCGCTGCAGTTCAATTGGCACGCTATACCCGAGCGGGACAGGAAAAACCGAAAGCAAGCCATCGACCCTGTACCGTGAGTTGGTGCCTTTCTTGCGACTGCCAACAGTCAGCCATTTCTTGACTCTGACTGGTACCCCTTCCTACCGTATATTCACCAATCCGTGCCCCTCTGTTTGTTTGTACTGGAGCCGCTAGTAATTCTTGTTAGGGGTTGGTGGGTGGGGCTCCGGTGGGCGGTTGGTCAAGGGGTGACCTCCAAACCCATTCAGCTTGGGGATTCCATCATGCCACCGCTACTGTATGTCATGTCATCAGCACTTCGGTTGAGGCATAAAACAGGCACGAAGCGGAAATGTGAGCATACATGGGCCGCGGGGGGTTGCCCACCCCCAACTTGGGCTCGACCCCCACAAACGACCCCACCTTCCCACCTGAAGCCAACTTTTGTTCCTGACCCCACCCACCAAAATCGCCGCGAGCTCCCCAAACCGGCAGGCCCACCCACGAATTGTCGGATTTTGACTACCCCAGCCATTTTCCGGCCCATGTATGAATGTGAGTAATGTTTCGGAATCCTGAGAGTGTTGGCTATCGTTTGGTTTGTGAGCCGCGCCGCCCCAATTAGAGTAAAGTAGATGGGCGGCAGGCGTCAAAAACCCTTCGAAAAAATGCACCATTTTTTATCCAACCTTTGAACTGACTTAAACTGAACTGAAGTAAGTTTTTAAAGGAAATAGGCACAATAACTGGTTAAATTCGCTTCAAATGCTTTGAATTTACGTTAATAGAAGCCTTACAAGCATTTCCAGGGCATAACTAAGCTGTTTTTGGCAAAAAATGCCTTACCATTTTCAGGCAACTTTTATTATTGTATTTTTGTTGTTTTAAAATCAAATTACTACTCTAAAAGATGGAACTTGTGCGTTTCGTAATAAAACACATGCTATTTCGTTGAATTCTGCAATAAAAAGCGATTGTTAAAAAATTTTTTCTGTCATGTCGGAAATAACTTTTGGAAAAAAAACCGGAAAAAACTGAAAAAAAACCGGCTTGAGTTTTTTCCGGAAAACAAACAGCCCTGTTTTGAGCTGTGTTCCGGTGCATTAGGTAGTAAGGTGTTACTTTTGTTTTGTTTTGTTAACAGATTTTGTTTCAAAGACAAATTTAAGTGGTGGCATCGTTCTAGTTCGCCCACAATGGCGGGTGGTTTGTTCTCGATCGACCGTCAGTACTTCGAGCATCTTGGCACTTACGACAACGGCTTCGACATTTGGGGCGGTGAAAATCTGGAATTGTCGTTCAAGGTGCGTCGAGAACTGTCAGGTCGAATATTAGAAGAGGATGTGGCTGTGTTTAGATTTGGATGTGCGGCGGTAAGCTGGAAATAGTGCCTTGCAGTCACGTCGGTCACATCTTCCGAAAGCGCTCGCCTTACAAATGGCGATCGGGCGTTAATGTGCTGAAACGGAATTCTATCAGATTAGCAGAGGTGGGCGACTGGCTCATTACCATTGCGGCCAATTTACAATTTAAGAGGCGTTGCAAAAAAAAATCGGGCAGGGGGCGGCGGATGGAATTTTTTGACCCCCCATTTTTATTCGCTGATCTGAACCACTAAAGTGTGGATATTACAAAACCCAGCCGGTTCGGCTGGGGGCCCATCCATTCCGGAGAAATCGGCGCCCAAAGTTGAAAAACCATGCTTTTTCGAGCCCGCCGATTTTTAACCGACTTCCATCTTTGACCGGGTGCCGTAAGCGCATTTTTAAAGTAATCCTCACCAAATCTGGAACATTTATAGAACCAATGACGCTCTTTCATTTGCACCTATCGACGTCGGATTCGGATTGTAATTGCCGATTTGACAAGCAGTTTTTTGCAGAGATTAGGCCGAAAAACACGTCTTCAGAAATACATATGTTTCACATGCGTGGCATCGAGCTATCCGGCTACAAATTTAACACAAAATAGCCCATGAAATGTGCTTTCGAAAACTGGTTTCAAATTTTTTGGATCTCTTCTAGTTTTGATCCCCGCCCCACTATGAAAAAGGAAACCAAAAAACGCCTATTTTGCCTTAAATAAGCGAAAATTTCTCCCTCCGGGAGGGAAGTGGGGAGGGGGGTTAGCCGGCGAGGGGGGGTATGGAGTATGTTTGGACTGGCCGAGGGGGGTATGGTCGGCCGAGGGTGAGGCGTATACCCCCCTTACCCCCCGGCCCATGTATGCTGACCAGTGTGAGTGCCAATGTGTGCCTTCAGTACATTGATGGTTTCAAAAATATATGTATAGCTTTATGATGGACAGCAAGTTTGAAATACATACATACATACATACATACATACATACATACATACATACATACATACATACATACATACATACATACATACATACATACATACATGCACACATGCATACATACATACATACATACATACATACATACATACATACATACATACATACATACATACATACATACATACATACATACATACATACATACATACATACATACATACATACATACATACATACATACATACATACATACATACATAGGCATGGGATACATGCTTAAATAGTGGTAAATAAGCGAATTTTTGGTTATCTTTGAACTTTGAGTGGAAATTTGATATGCAGAGGCATGCGTTTTTGCCACTTTCTATACACCGTCAGGAAGCGCAATTCACAGGGCTATAAAAATATAAAAAAATCCCGAGGGTAACTTTTTTTATTTTCGAGAAAAATCTAATTTAGTGAACTTCACCATGAAATTTTTTTGCGGATTTTTTCACATTCGATGTCGTGGTTAGAGAACGAAATAGCGGAAACAGTACTGCTTAGGTGCGGCAAACGAAAGCCCATGTCAGTGACGATTCGTTTGACATCTCAAGAACAACGTTCTAGCTGCTTTGGATCGCAAGTGACACTCAGTCAAACATGACCTATTGACAGTCCGATTTTGATGGTTGCCCACCCTGCTTCCCGAGGGCTGGCTCTGCCGGACCAGGGCATTTCGACGGCTGTGCTCTTCAGGTTTAGCACAAGTCATCGTTAGGTACAACTTCCCCAAACCGGAGACCCCAGGGCTAAGTTTTCACGATGGCCGATTTTTCAACTTGCACATAGCAGGGTCGATTTCTCTCGCGGAAACTGACTTTAATGCGCGGCTCGAAATAGCAGCGATTACTTGACAAAAGGGGTGAATGACTTCGACGATAACGTTTTTTGAATTGAAGGCCTGTGGATATTTAGCTCAAGAAGCATTTGACAAACACTTTCAGTCGCATTCAGCTCCACTGCTATATTTAAACATTTCGTCCTGATACCAGTAGCCAGACATGGGCAAAAGGGGGAGCTGAGGGTGGGTTGTCCCCGTCAGGCTCTGACTTACCCCTTTAATGCGAAAATCTCGTTCCCCCAGAATCTGCTTTAACCAAAAAAGACCGTGCGTGACCATATCTGTCTCTGTTAGAAGACCTTGTCACACCCGGCAATGATAATAAAACGATAATTACCCGAGTAAAACGACTGATCATTCGTGTAATAGTGGTTGGGGTCAGGATGGTCGGCTCAGACGGCTTTCGTCTCAAACGTTAAAAAGTGTTCTCAAATTAATAAACCTTTGAAAAATACCTTTACACCGAACGATGTTAGGGCAGCCTTTTAATACGCTCCAGCCGACAGAAGCATAGGCAAGCTTCGGCGATCGAAACAGTGCCACCTTTTTCGATCACTTCAAAGGATCGAGTGAGAAACGCCCAAACAAGCAATTCCAATTGATATTTGAAAAAAACCATTTTCTTCACAGTCTTCTTTGCCTTGAATCAAGGATGTGAGGTATATTTTTCCGGTGTTTTTCAATTTTTCTCTGAAAAAATACCGGTTTTTTTCCAAGGGTCGGAAAAAAACATAAACCGCGGAAAAAACTCAACCTAGAAATAGCTAATTTAAGTCATTTTCATATAAAAAATGGACTTTTTAGGATATAATAGGCCATACTGACTCAAAACTTTTGAAAAACAACAGAAAAGACAAATTTGGCACGATGACACAAAAATGCAAATTGCTGTAGAAAAATTTCCATATAGCGGTTATTGATGGAGCCTGTCAGGCACTGTTGCATACTGTTTCGTGATTTCTATCTAAATGCAACACGTGTATTTCTGGATTGCAAAGACTAAAGAAAGCGCTAGAAAGCGTTAGGAATCATAGAACCAGGTTAGGATACTCAGAACTTGGGCTGTAATTTTTCTCCGCGATTTAGGATAAAACCGAAAAAAACGGAAAAAAACTGAAAAAATAAACAGGCCGAGTTTTTTTCGGAAAAAATCCATCCCTGCCTTGAATGAATGAATTTTACTTAGAACAAAAAAAGTATGCGTACCTCGCCAACTTCAAGGTTTGAGCTATCTATGTAGCCGCTACATCGCAAGAGACGTTTTTTACTTTAATACACAGGATGTATTACAGAAAGAAAAGAAAAAGATCGAGAAGAGTGTCATAACCCCAACTGGCGGTGGTTCTGAGCTTGACAGAACAACTATTGACTCCCTCAGAGGACGGCAGGTGGCAGCAGCAAGAGTGAAGAAATGATGATTTTTAGTAAAAAGATGATTTTAGAAAGTATGGAGAAAGTACATAGAAATAAAACGTGTTGCCGTGGTTGTAGTAGCAAGAAAACGAAATGGTGTAGGTCGACGCCCTCTCCAATGAACGTGTCAAGTGGTAGAGAGCCGAAAAAGGTAGGAAATAAAAGTAGCAATTTCGTACCAAGTGGCTACCGAAGAAAAGCGACTAGTTACCGCACTACAGGCAGACGACAGGTCGAGGCGCTCACTGCAGGAGGCTTTCCTCTTCCTCGCTAGGCGCTGGCTTGCTGCTAGGCGGCAGAATGTCTTGCAAGACACCTCTTCTGATCCTTTTTATTAGGCAACCGCACACTAGACTAACAATAGCCAAAAGTGTTTGAATTAGTCAAAATCGTACAGACGAAGAGAGCACAATATTGATCTAGTGTGGGCCTATCACCTGCCGTCGAGTCCCTTGAAGCTCCACCCCCGGACCAATCAGCTGCGCGCGATCGAGTCACGCCACCTCTCCAGGCTCGCCGTCAGCAACCGCTCAACGCTCGGTAAACCATTCTCCGATTTACTTCGTCCACTTGGTCCGCTGAGGGGCTCCTGTGCCTGCACCGTCCAAGGGGAGCGGCGCCTGATTTGGAGCGGTTCTGCACACTACTCCCCTCTGGTCGGCGACGTCCTCGGCGCCAAGGTCGCTCTCGAGATGTACCTGCCATCCTGCGCGGTGGTCGTTATTCTGGATCGCAGTTGTGTCTGAGCCACCACAAATTTGGTGTATGTATCCATTACCACCAGGATGTAGGTGTAACCAGTAGCAGTGAGGTTGAGTTTGAGCATGTCCATGTAGAGTTCCTTCATTGTGTTGTAAACTACGCCAAGCATTGGTTGGTAGATAGTGGGCGTCTGATGGACGTCGTCTGATCGAACGAGTCGGTAAGCTAATTGTTTAGGTAATTTCGTAATCAACAATTAAAAGTAATTCAAGAGCTTCCCAGACAGATTAACTCAGTTGAATAGGAGACACGCTACTGCAACCTACGGATTTTTTCGACTGAAACAGTACTTCTCGTTCATAATCACTCAGGCTATGCCAGCTCCCAGACCTGTGGAGAACCGTAAATCTTACTTTCAAGTGAGTGCAGCATGTGCGGTCCAGTCGCAAGTGCAAATTTCGGTCACCAGTCTTGTAAGCAATAAGTAAAATTGACATATTCAAAAACACAGAAAAGTTTTATGATCTGCAAACGCATGACTTTGCAATACGGTTGGACGCATATATGCAATATGCAATATCAAACAATGCATATATGCATGGTTTTTGGCATGCATATATGCATATGCAATATCATATGAATGCAAAGTTCCAATACGCAATAGTCATATGCAAATTGACTCTGATATCAAAATTTTGCATATTTTTAGTTTGCATATTTTTTGTCAAATGTGTCGCTGACTTTTCGTGCTGTATACTAAGTTTCTGACGAACGTTAAACGATTCAAACAGTTGTTTTATCTATTTGGCGCGGAGAAATCCAGAAAGTACTATTCCAAAAAGTACAAATTTCAAAGAGGGCTAGTTTGGCCGATTTCTGGTTTTGAGCTGAGCAAAAATGAAAGAGTTTCTTTAGCGAATTTGCGAATTTCTGCAAGCATCTCATTGTTTCATGAATATCTGGAGTTTTTAGCACAATTGTTCAAACTAAGGTGGCACAAGTACCATCTCATAACAGCCAAACAGACTGGATTTCTGTGTTTAGGGTAGTCGCCACGTTTTTGCTAATTTTTGATCAAACTAAAAATATAAAATCTAAAATAAAAAATCCCTTGAGGCAGTTTATACTGTAAATCTGCACTTTACAGAGATCAAAGCTTATCTTTCCACTTACAGAATAGAGATAAATGACTTGAGAGTACTGTTGATCGGGTATACCCATACCCATACCCGAAACTGGGTATTTTTGAGCAAAACTACCTGAAATTGGGTATACCCATACCCGGGGTACTTTTTGAAATACCCATACCCCGGGTATACCCGATTTTTTGAAAAATACCGGGTATTTGAATGGGTATTTTTCAGAAAAAATCGCGCAAACACACCCGAAAAAAATTTTGTAAAAACTCTGGAAAAATTCTCTCAAGGAATGTTAAATGGAAATACCGTTTTTGCCTGAAAATTGCATCAACAATCTCTTTACTGTTTCGGAACGATTAGTTATCCATCTAATTTGTTTCAAGAATTGTATTTAAGAAGCATTTTTTTGCGTTTTTTTTAACTTTATGCAGTAAAAAACACCAAGAAAACATCTAAAAAACTGAAAATCGCTTCCCGTACGAAAGGAATACTCCGGGGTGATGGGAGAGTGTTGATGCGGTAACAGCAACCGACTAAGAGCGAACCCAGTTAAGTATTTACTTTAGCGAGTTAGAGAAACGAACAACGAGGAGAGGTATTAAAACACACGCCACACAATACAATACAGTACAAGAGATAATGACAGTAACAATAATAATGCAGAATTGAAGTGCATCTCTACATTGAGTGGGTGGTAAGCTAAAAAGTCCGATTTTTTAGCTAAACTCAAGGTTTTTTGGCTTATTTTTCATTAAAATAAGCTAAAATAAGCTATTCTGAGCTCATTCACACCTAATCCAGGCATATTATTATCATAATTATCTATACAAAACTCTTCCAAAAAATTCCTGTGGGGGTAGCGGCCGTCTGAGAGGGGTAGGTCAGAGCCTGAGGGGGCCAACTCCCCTTCAGCCCCCCTTTGCCCATGTCTGTTTCGTACACAGTTCACTTCTAAAGCCGTCTCAAATCAATATGGAGTGGGTGGTCGGGGGCGAAACAATTTCTTAAGCCAATGACCTCAGCAAATCGTGCAATCATTTACGCATTTCAGACCGCTTCACTTTATTAGCTTCGTAGCAGTCTAATAGCGGACAGACACAGGGATGAAACGAAAGTTATACACTCGTTTATTGCATTTAGATGCATAAAACCACTGGACTACCATAAAGTGAGCAATTTTGTAATGTAATAGGGATCCCATACACGTAACAGGGAGCTTAAATATAACCAAAAATAGCTGTTTAGCGACAGTTTCAGGTATAAAATTGCAAAGAATTCTAGTCTGGGGGTCTGAAAACAAAATCCGGGCTACGCCGCTGCTCATGGCTCAGTACAACAAGCTCACAAATGACTCAGCAGCTGTGTTTGGTCCTAAATTGTCTTAAGTCTGTCTATGACTAGCCAACCACATCGATCGGTCAGTGATAAAAAACTCCGACAGCCAAAGACACAAAGCCATCAGCCGAGCAAACATCGCCACGGCGCTACTAAATCAACTCAGCGACGTTTCTATAAAAGCAGCGCTCATAAAATTTGATAAGCACATCAGGCTTCTTAGCTAGGCCGGACAACAAAGAATTTCTATCGATTGGTAATTGCAAAAAACCCAACCAACCTGTTAGTGAGAGAGGGCCGGACCAAAATCGTAGGCTTTTTCTTCTTTTTTTTTGTTTTTTCACTCGAACGGCGGTCGGGATAAGAAGCGTCGGGCTTGGAAGCAATTACTCGGAGGCGTCCCTAGAGACTCAAAAAACCGGCGCACTGCTGCAGATTTGGAAATCGACCGTCCGGCAACGACGTTAGCTGGCCTTCTGCAATTGTCAAGCATTTGGTTAGACTGAGAGCGCACCACTCGAAAGCCGCCGACGCCTAATTTATTAATTTGACTATAGCACGACACCACTGGTTATCATCCTTCCTTTGTTTCAAGCTTCCACACACATACGTACATTGTACACGCGTACACGTGGGTGGGCTGGGGCGAATCCTGGGTGGTCTGCCCCTAGGGGGCATAGGTAACCCACTTAAAATAAACACCGCCCTGTTAAGATTATTGTCAATTGAGACTAGAGTGCGAACAATACCTAGAAAACCCAATACCCCAATACCCAATACCCAATACCAATACCTGAGACCCCCAATACCCCAATACCCAATACCCAATACCCAATACTTGCGCAGCTGGGCAAAAAATTGCATTTCACTGGATAGGTACATTCCAGTTGTGTACAAAAGATTTTTGGCACTGCAATTAAAATTTTTAAGAGGCTTGGTTGGGCCGCTGCCCAAGCAGGCGAAAAAATTTTGAAAAATTAGCCTTTCAGAAAGCATTTAGAAACCATTTTGGGCGTAAAATTAGCAGAAATTATCAGTTTTGGTACCTATTATTTCGTAAATCAGTCGTTTTTCTTACTTCCGGCGAATTTTTCCTAACTCTGCCGGAAATTGTGTGCACCACCACAATAGCCATGTGTATGGTACATGGCCGTTACGGTTCATGGCTGGTCCGTTACGGTGACATTAGAAATGTCACCATTTTTATTTTAGATAAGAACAAAGAAATTGATTACTGCTGTAGCGCTTAGAAAAGCGTACGCTTTAGAAAATTCTACTAACGTTTAGTTGATTAGGCCGTCCATAAACGACGTCGTTCCAGAGGGGGAAGGGGGTCGGCTGAAATGCGACGATAGACGACACACCAGGAGACGGCAAAAAGCGACGTCAAATTTTTCGGAATTTTAGGGAACTTTGATTGTATTATTTTAAGTTTAATTATATTCTGTCAAATTTTTCTACATACAGAAAAGCTTCCCAGAGTGGTTGTAGCGATCTATTCAATTGATTGTACAGTATGGTAACAAGAAAACATGACAGTACTGTATGTACTGCACTTTTATCGGGAGGGGGTAAACCGAAAACGACGTCGCCTTTAGGGGGAGGGGGTTCCCAAGAAACGACGCAAGGCGATTTTGGGGGAAAAGGGGCCCCGAAAAGTCGGGATTTTGGATGGATGGCTCCTTAACGCGAAAACAGCTTCCTAAACCGAATCATCGATCAACTTTTTCGATTTTTTCAGATCAACTTTTCAGGTTAAGATCGATTTTTCTTTATTTTTACCTGTCACAATTAGTATTGGGTATTGGGGGGTAAAAACCCCAATACCCAATACCCAATACCCAATACCTGGAAAACACCCCAATACACCCAATACCCAATACCCAATACCCAATACCAGTTCGCACTCTAATTGAGACCTTTGACATATACGTAATACGTGCGTGCACTACACTAAAATTGCTAAAATCGCCTGTAAACAGCACCACAGCCCAAATTAGCGATTTTTAAGGATTTTTAGCCCAAAATTGTGATTGTTTGCCATTTTTGAACGTTCTTAATACCGAATCCCCTCTACTAGACCACCCCAGCCTGCGCCTGACCCTGTTACATGTATGTATAGGGGAAGCATACAATAGAAGGGCCTGGGGGTCCTGGAGTTGTAAACCGCTTCTGGACCCCATCTTGACTGAAACCTCCTCCAGGCCGACCCGTACCAGTCACAAGTATGCCCCTAGCCCCCTACCCTAGCCGAAGACTTCAGCACTTTTTAAGCAAATTAGGCAATATTACCACGAGACGACCTCAGACGCCTCCAGATTTTTCTGGCCCTAGGAGGGAGAGAATAAAAATGGTCTGAGGGTCAAAGGGCAAAGGGTCTGGCCGCAGTCAGCAGGGGAGACGCTAACAGACCCCTGTTGCATGTATGGAAGGAAAGCATTAAAAATACATAAATCGTATATCAGAATCTCCGCGCCGACGCATGATCTTATTGTCATCGTTCGGTTTATCGTCTGTTTGGAACTGTTAAAAATGGTATAAAATCGGCCAAAAAAGCTGCCCAGAAAAAGTGGAGGAATATCAGCAAACAAACGCACAAGCGCATGAGGAATAAGAATCTGTAGTCGCTTCTATAAAAAGTTGAGTTTGCCAAAAAATAACCGTTCTAAACTGCGTGGAACTTTTTGACTTGATATGCGCACCTTGTAGCCTTTGAAATTTGCTATCGATTGATATATAAACGATCGGTTTTGTAACTTTAATAAAGGGTACAAGCAGGTCTAGCATTTAAAAAGTATTTGTAGCATTACTTTTCACTCTGATTTGAACGAAAATGGACACGTAACAAACTATACACTGCAGCAGAGCAAGTAAGAGGATTGTGATCTGCTCTGAAGACACGGTTGAATGAGCGCATGCATGGCGCCTATTCGTTGGTTCGTTGAAGAGTTTCTATTGTTCGTACCAGTGGCGTTGGCCTACCGAGCATTTTACGAAAGGGGACGTAAAATTTTGAAGAGGCTTAGCGGGAAATTTTGAACAATTAGCCTTTACAAACGCATTTAAAAGGTATTCGATAAATTGGTATCCGCATATTACGTACAATGTATGCACATGTTATGCACGCAGTGATAGCTGTTTTATCACGACCCGAGAGAGAGAGAGAGTCAGAGCGTTAAAATTTGTGTAAAACCCAGAATGTAAACATTGGTGGTTTTACATGTTGGAAATAATCGCACAATGAATCTTTTTGGAAAAAGTTGTTGCTAAAGATGCACAAATACAGTATGTACAATTGTCCCATCGATTTTTTGCCCTCACTCAGTCTATTTGTTCTCAATGATTTAATTTATTTATTTGTCGATTTGGCTGAAATTTTCAGTATTTATTAAAGAAACAGTTACTTATCTTTTTAAAAGTTTTGGGCGAAAATTGCAACCTTTACTGGTTCTTTGGGCCGAAAACTAACAATTATCGATTGCAGAGATTCTTGTTTTTTATTTAATTCCAAGAATATAGCTCTAAAACTTGCAGGAACGAATGGTATTCTTATTGAGCATTACATACTCGCTGACGATGCAGGCAATCCTGTGGCTCAAACGGCACTAAAAATGGTGGAATTCCAAAAAACATGACTGTGGCCATACATGTCCGTGGGGTTTGCCCCCACCCGACTTAGGCCAGACCTCCGGATTGGACACCCCCGAGACGATTTTTCCGACCCCCCCCTCCGATTTTCCCGGCAAGTAATTTTTTAGCAAATTTTTGCGATTTTTTGCCATTTCAGACACAAAAATTGCCAAAATCGCCTGTAAAAACGCACTTTTTAGCTGTATTTAAGCCCAAATTAACGATTTTTGAGCCTTTTTTAGTGCCAAACCCCCTCCCAAAATTTGGTTTCAGACCCCCGGTTGACGCCAGACCCCAACCCCCGTCCCCCCTCCGCCGGACGACCTGTTACATGTTTGGCTATGGCTCTAGAAGGAGAGGTGCGTGCGGATTTCTTAACTATAGGATTTTCGATCATTTTTTTTTAAATTCCCCAATTTCAGGTTAGTTTGAAGGACAGGGGTGTCCGGGTAGTATGTTATGCCCGATGACAATACCAAATCGTTGCTGCCACATAATTTCAAATCCATACTCTCGAAATTTCTCAACAATTAAAATTTTCGTACAAACATCAGCGTAATTTTTAGTTTTCGGCTTATAGAATAAGCAGCAGATGGAATTTTAGAAAAAATTGACTTGCTAATAAATTTTCAAAGTCTGAGCCAAATCGGTGAAGAACTAAAGCAAGAAGGGAACGTTTGAGTGACGGCTAAAAAATCGATCTTACATTTTTAGCTGGCTTTATGATCCTTGCTTGGTACCTAACAAAAAACTTCATCCCCACTTCTTTGCACTATTATGATGCTGAATTATTGCATATTAACTGTTGCGGTTAAAGATTCATTTACGAACACTAAAGAACACGAAAGCGCAAACACTTTTCGCCTACACTTTCAAGGTCTTACAGAGCAAAAAGAATCGTAAAGATTCGGCACTTATACAGACAGCTCCACCCACCCTCCAGGACGCCGGCAAAAAAGTCAAACCATAAAAGGAAATAATGGCAGTGTAGCGAGGCAAGAATAATAGTGATTGGACGGAGGGCGGGTGGCCGCGTGTGTCACACGGCAACAGACAGCCAGTACAGAATAGGCAGGCGCCTATTTGGGCATGCGCATTACCAGCTAAATTTCTCAGGTCGATCGATAAGCAACACCTACAAGCGCACATACCAGTACACACACACTCTTTCCCTATGCTAATTAACCACAAAAACCGATGATTTACGAGCCGCACCGACACATCAATAATAATTGCCAATTACCGACCGGTCGGCACAGGCGCCAGGAGCGGAAAAGAACTTTAAACGACCGGCCAAGGAAAAGAAGAGGCCAGATAATCTTTATAAGAAAAGCGCGTGGTCTGGGCGGGGAGAGGCGTCCGTTCTAGGAAGGGAGGTGGGCAGCTTGCTCGGCCCTTAAAAGCAATTTCGCAGACGCCGTCCAACCACCATCGATCGGCTTGGCTTACCAACCAGCAGCAGCTCGGCAGCCGAATATTGCGGTCGGCCGGAGCAGCACTGAACTGACTAGCTATTTGTGTTTGGCTGGAGCCGGCCAGCAAGCACAGATCGAAGAACCGCTAATCGAACACGCTCTTGAGGCCGACACGCCCTCCAAACACTCTTGCCAGGGCACCGTTGCCTCTAAGTACCCGGCATATAGCACCATCTCTCAATACTCGTTGATTAATCGGCAACGCTAAATTCGATTGCAAAAACATTTCTAAAATTTAGTGATTGCTAAGTCCGTTTGTTAGAATTAATTATATGCAGTATTACGTACTTTTATTTTCGGGTAGGGGATTCCTAAACTGTCACACGGGGAGGGAGGGGTTTGGTCTTTCCAATTTTAGGGTACCATGTTGTCATACATGTAACGGAGGGTCTGCCCCCACCAGTGGCGTATCCAGGATTTTGGAAAGGGGGGTGTAAAATTTTGAAAGTGCCTGGTTGGGCCGCTGCCCAACCAGGGTAAGAAAATTTGGCAAAATTTGCCTTAAAAACGCGTTTAAAACAGATTCCAGGCGTAAAATTAACAGAAATTACAAGTTTTAGTAGTTTAAAGTGGCCTGGTTGGGCTTCTGCCCGACCAGGACGAGGAAATTTTGAAAATTTGGCCTTCAAAAACGCATTTAGAAGGCATTCTGAGCACAAAATAGACAGTTTTATTACAGGGTGTCTAAAAAAAATGATCACATTTCTTTTTACTGCCATTTCCGCAAATTTTGACCAAATAGGCTGAAATTTGGACCATAGGTGCCAAAACTCGTGCAATTTTATGTGTTAAAGTTTGGTGCACTAGGCTTGACTCATTCCCGAGAAATTTCAAAAAAAGTGAAATTTGTTAACTCAATAGTGAAAGCCGGTCACCAAAAAATGATCACATTTCTTTTCACTGCCATTTCCGCAAATTTTGACCAAATAGGCTGAAATGTGGATCATAGGTGCCCAAACTCGGGCAATTTTATGTGTTAAAATTTGGTGCACTAGGCTCTACCAATTCTCGAGAAATTTCAAAAAAAGTGAAATTTGGTAATTTCAATACCAAAAGCCGGTTACATTACATTATCGCCTAAACTCTAACGATAGCGTTGGAGTTCATGCGTTAACTTTTTACACACGAATTACCCTGAACTTCTGCGTTTACACTCCAAATTTCATCCAATTCCGTCAAAAATTAGAAAAGATATAGGAAAAGGAAATGTTTCCATTTTTCGGTGACCGCCTTTCACTATTGAAATCACCAAATTTCACTTTTTTTGAAATTTCTCGGGAATGAGTCAAGCCTAGTGCACCAAACTTTAACACATAAAATTGCACGAGTTTTGGCACCTATGGTCCAAATTTCAGCCTATTTGGTCAAAATTTACGGAAATGGCAGTAAAAAGAAATGTGATCATTTTTTTTGAGACACCCTGTACATAATTCATTAGTTTCTTATATTTTTGACAGACTTTTTCTTCCTACCTCCACCGCAAAGGGGGTGTACACGCCCTACACCCCCCTGGATACGCCACTGGCCCCCACCCGACTTAGGTCAGACCCCCCGATTGACGATTTTCTGGCAAGCCTGTGAAGAAATTAAGACGGATTTCAGCCGTAAAGCATCAATTAAGACACATCATGACAAGCTTTCAAACCTTTATCGCCGGTTCATCATCAGGCTACACAAAAAGAGCAACAATCAATATATAAACTGATCGTGCAATTCCCACTGTGTGACAGTTGTATCGAGGTCAACACAAAAATGCGAGATGTGTATGCTAAATGCTTGTTCAAAAAATGCAAATCAATAAACAAACCATACATATGTAACAGGGCGGATCTGGGGGGTCTGCCCCCCCCCCACCCGACTTAGGCCAGACCCCCCGGATGGGGACCCCCCTCCCCGAGATGATTTTCCCGACCCCCCCCCCTCCGATTTTTCTGGCAAGTAATTTTATGAGCAAATTTTTGCGATTTTTTACAATTTCAGACACAAAAATTTCCAAAATCGCCTGCAAAACAGCACTTTTTAGCTGTATTTCAGCCCAAATTAGCGATTTTTGGCGATTTTTTCGATTTTTGACCGTTTTTTAGTGCCCGACCCCCCTCCCAAATTTTTTGCTCAGACCCCCCCTGGCCGGCGCCAGACCCCCCAACCACCCCTCCCCCCTTCGGCGGATGACCTGTTGCATGTATGAAACAAACCTCTGTACATATTTTGCAGTAAGTTTAGAGTAGAGAGGTTTCAATGTTGAAATGTTGATACAGTATATTTTTGTAAATGCATGTGTTATTGCAAACATATGACCTACTGTACAATTTTCTTGCAGGTGGATCACTGTTCTGCAGATTGTGTGGTTCGTTTAACCTCTTTACTCCCCGCCTACATGATCAATACTGTCTTCACCTTTACCTTCTCTCTGGGAATCCTACTCTTCTTGGTACGTACATGTAAAAGTACGCACAGAGAAACGGTGTCAGAGGCTTTTTTCGGTCCTAGAGTGGGCTTGTGGGGGAAATAAACAAACGACCTTTTTGGGGCTTAACACAAGGTTTTCAGCACCGAAAATCGCGTCAAAATCTTGCCTTAACCTTTTGCAAATGACCGGTTTTGAACGGAAAATTTCTGTATTCTTATTAGGTTTATTTCGTCTCTATTAGGTTCACGGTCCGGCTCATACATGTAACAGGTCATCCGCCGATGGGGGGTGGGGGGGTTGGGGGGGTCTGGCGCCGGCCGGGGGGGGGGGTCTGAGCCAAAATTTTGGGGGAGGGGGGGTGGGCACTAAAAAACGCTCAAAAATCGAAAAAATCGCAATTTTTCGGCTAAAAATTGCCAAAAATCGCTAATTTGGGCTGAAATACAGCTAAAAAGTGCTGTTTTGCAGGCGACTTTGGCAATTTTTGTGTGTGAAATTGTAAAAAATTGCAAAAATTTGCTCGAAAATTTACTTGCCAGAAAAATCGGAGGGGGGGTCGGTGAAATCGTCTCGGGGGGGGTCCCATCCGGGGGGGTCTGGCCTATTTCGGGTGGGGGGCAGACCCCCCCCAGACCCCCCCTGTTACATGTATGGTCCGGCTTTCCGATAAGTTGTTTTCAGATTGTCTTGGCTTGGTTTAGTGCAGTAAACTGATAGACTGAAAGTTTTCTTTTAAATAATTTCAACTGCAAGCGTCATCTGAACATCCAAAACAACAAATGTTGAGTTTGCGACTGGTTGAAAGTGCGTTTCGAGCGGTTTGAAATAGCTTTCCGATAGGTTGGCGTTACTGTTGATTGGGTATACCGAACCCATACCGAAAAATGGGTATTTTTCGGAATACCTACCCAATAAATACCTACCGATTCCAGGTATTTTAATAAATACCCATACCGGGTATACCGATTATTTTGGGAATACCCAGGTATTTGGGAATCGGTATTTTTTGTCCAGCTTAGTGCCTTTTTTATCGAAAATTCCCTATGATCACTTTGTTTTCTTTGTAATTTTGCATGCAGACACACATTCTTTTACGATATCCCTCCAAAATATCGAATTTGAAGGATTTTTACTTCTCTGACCCAATTCCCTGTCCCAAACTTGTTTTGTCATTAGAAAGCGTTGGGCTAGTTTTGGCTTAACTTCACTTCATAATCAAGTCTCTATGTACTTGATGTACAGTACATTCACAATCAACAAAATAGCCCCGCATTTTGTCACTACTCGTTAGATCTCAATACTGTACACTAGCAGGCCTTAGCTCTACAGTACAATGGAAGCCTTTCTCTTAGCCAAAATTATTTATAAAAACAATCTTCACTCCAGCAAAACTGAAAAACAATTTCAAAAATTCCTAAAAACTGTAAATCCCTTTGGAAAATGGATTTTCTAGCCTCTGACCTTGGAAATGACTAAATCCATGGCTTTGTAATTAGGAAATTCAGTGTTTTGACTTTGTAAAACATTTTCAGGAAATACCGAATAAATACCGGTATACCGGTATTTTTGCGAATACCTACCCATACCGAACCGATTCCTGAAAAAGCCATACCCAAACAACAGTAAACAGTAGTTGGCGTTGGTCATTTGCAAAAGGGTTTAGTGCAATAATACCCGAAAGTCCAGGCGCTGAGCAACACAAACATGGAGAGCACAAACGTAAATGCAGTGTTGGCCAAAAAAGACCGCTTGGTCTTTTGAATATTTTCAATTGGCCGCCATTCCGTCTATTTTCAACCGAATGGAAAGATTTATTTGTTTAGAGTTTCACTGGGGTAAATCCTAGCCATCTATTCTAGCCTTTGGTAGCCCTGAGTATGCCCTGCCGAAATAAACTGACCCGAATTTTCGGACCTCAAATTTGAACACAAATGTTTCACGAACCCTTCATCGGATCTTTCCCAAATTTTGCAGGTTAACTAAATCATTAGACGGACTCTAATCCTGAAAAGGTCAGCTTTCTAATGCAGAAAGCAAGGTTGTACGAATCTGGCGAATTCTTACTTTCAGTGAACGAGAAAATTTGGCGTTCTCAAAAATTGGTCAGTTCATTTCGGATTTGACCAAATCAAACGATAATCAAATAATACTAATTCGTGTCAAAAATCTTTCCATTCGGTTAAAAATTGACCGGATGGTTAGTGTTGTTAGGCTCTTTTTTTAAAAAAAAGGCTTTTTTTTAAAAAAAAAGCTTTTTTTTTGAAGGCCCATTTCGAAAATTTTTTATTTTATTCACAGTATGGAAATTTTGGGGGAAAATCGCTGAATTTAGCCTCAGATATACATTAGCAGTGCAGTTCTATCAATTTCTTGCCTATTCTAAGCCTAAAAATAGGTTTTGAAGGGAAGCAGCCACTCTGTGAGCAATGCTGCAGGTAGAATGTCGACTCTCAGGCTGTAACACTATGTTTGAACCAAAGTATCAGCTTTTGTATTTAAAGTTGCTTCTGACACATCCTTGCATCTCCTACAATCTATATCTCATGCTAGGAAAAAATTTTGAAAAAAATATTTCGAAATGAAAAATTTTCATAAAGCTTTTTTTTGGCTTTCAAAAAAAATTTTTTTTTACAACTCTACGGATGGTGGCAATTTGAAGATATTCGGAAAACTTGAAAAAATGCGAGGTGCGGTTATCGTTTTGATCAACACTAGTAAAACGCAGAGGGACGTCAGGTTTGTTTTAGCTGTTCTAAGACAAAGAAAGTAATCCATTCAGGTTTTGCATCTACAGTAAAGGAGTATATTATTCAGGGCTTCACCTATTACGTGCTCTACTTGTGCTACCGGGAGCTGAGAATGGAGCGCCGTGCCAGCACCACGCCCGATGGTAACATGACTCCGCCTCCAATTGGTCAGCCAGCCACAGAGCAGAGGCCTGGATTCCTCCAACAGGCTGACTCTCTTCTCTGACTGTTTTACTTGTACTACGCCAGTCTATTCTCATTTATGTATATGTTTCCGTTTCCGGAGGACTATGTGCAATAGATACATACATTGTGTTGGATTCACTTTTAAAATAATCAATTTTAGACTTTTTTGTACAGTCCCTGTCGTTCTGGCGTCGTTCGGTTATGTAAAGTCCGTTCTTGTCGCGGCCGACCACGCACGAACATCCCTTTGGTCGAGGGGAGCAGTTCTCCAGATAAACCATCAACCCCTTGAACCAGTTGTTCAGCTTCTGTCGAACTTTGTCGATTTTGGCTTCCAATTGAGCTCGGCTTTTCACTCTCGTCCATCGCACCTTCCTTCTCTGCAACGAAACGGTTTTGCCTACTTAGCGACCAGCCCGACCATTTTCCTGCTCTCAAAGTTATCCTTCTGTAGAACTTTGGAAATCTTGTGTTTGCTGGTCTGGATTTTGAAGGAAAAGTCTTACCTCTGCCCCAGCCAGAGCGGTGAAGAGAAGTGCCACGAACAGCAAACCTAGCAGAGCTTTGTTCATTTTCGTTCAGTCACTGAGTGCAAGGTTTGCGACCTAAATGTGATGGAAAAGTCAGAGGGCGGCCGAATAATCTATACTTGCTCATATGAACAGCTTACATTAACTCAGAAAAGCCTAAACCATGTCCCGTCATTGGGCATGGGTGATTTACGCTATCCTGTGTCACGGGCACGGCGGCCCCGGCATGTTGGTGGGTACAAAACCAGTCTGACGCAAAGCCCAACCCCGGCCGCCGAAAGTTAGTGATGGCAGAGTACGTACGTACGTAGTACTATTAGGTAAATTGGAACCGACTGGGTCTTCCGTTCCACCAGCGTGGTGCACTTTGGAAATTTGATTCTAGGTTAAAGTCTCAAATTTTCAAAGTGCACCACACTTGGTGGAATGGCAGAACGGCGGAACAACACAGGCAGTACTACTAGGCAAAGTCGTCACCTAATAATAAACTTGGTAAAGCAATACTAGTAGGAAAAGTTCTCAGATAAAAAATAGGTAAAGTAATACTAGGTAAAGCCTAGAAAAGCTAGGTAAACCTTGAACGCTGAAAATAAGGTCAAACATGATTTTATATATTCTGTAGGAAGTTGGTGGAGTTAATACGTCAGAAGTTCATTCTCTGACCACTGGAACTATGGGAAAGCAAGAAATTTTAAGCCTTTCTGACTAGGTAAACTGAAAATATTAAACTAGGTAGGATTTTTACCTAGTAGAAATACTAGGTATAACCTAGTTAAAAACATACATGTAACAGGGGGGTCTGGGGGTCAACACCAGGAAAAAGGTGAAGCTAGTGGTACTGGCAACCGCCCCAGTTAAGTTATTATGCACCAATGTAAAACTCATTGCTATATTCCTTACACTGCGGGGGGCTCAAAACCTTTCAGAATGCTAAGGTCACAATGACAAAACCCGTGATTAAACTGATAGAACAAAGAAACAGAAATTTAGCTTTTGCAGCAGTCAAATCATATTCTATCGTATCCTACAGTACAAATCACAAGATGCATCCCTTTTTGTGGCCCACAAATTCCACAAACACAAATTGACACAAATGCTTGTAGTGTTTGTGGCTCTACAAAGAACAACCTCTGCCAGAAACACATACATGTAACAGGGGTCATGGGGGGTCTGCCCCCACCCGACTTAGGCCATTCCCCCCGAGACGATTTTCTGAACCCCCCTCTGATTTTTCTGGAAAGTAATGTTTTGAGCAAATTTTTGCTATTTTTTACAATTTCAGATAGAAAAATTGCCAAAATCACCTGCAAAACAGTACTTTTTAGCTGTATCTCAGCCCAAATTAGCGATTTTTAGCCAAAAAATTGCGATTTTTTCGATTTTTGTGCGTTTTTTGTGCCCGACCCCTCCCAAAATTTAGGCTCAGACTAATGTGTTGCCCCTAAGACCGCCAGCTCTTAGGTCGCAGTAATGTTCATCGCTTATGCATGCAACGTGAGTCACTAAGCCGCAGCTGGCGGTGGCCCTGCTCTACGAGGAGATTGCTTGTCTGAGCTAGCACGGAGCGGTCTGATTTCTTAATTCTGTTAGAGTGTGTTTGGTATAACGTCGATTAAAGTTCTCCTGAACTCACGTCGCACGCCACCGACACATTACAGACCCCCGGCCGGCGCCAGACCCTCCTCCCCCTTCGGTGGATGGCCTGTTACATGTATGCAGAAAACCACAAACTGGGTCACAAATACGGGTGAACAGATGGCCATCAGTGAACAGAGTTAACCGCACACAGCAATAGCAGCAGTCAGTGACTATCGAAGTAAAGTTATTTGTCTCTCACGTTCATAGCTGACAAACCTTTCTGATGAGAGTGCCTAGAGTTTCCAAGGATGAACCTGGAGAGGGAGCTTATTAGCCGGATGGAGCCAAAAGCTAGAGGCCTGCGCACCGGTCCACTCTAATAGCACACGGGTAGGCGGGTGTTTGCTTGGCAGGTGGGAAATTTCACACGGGTAGGAGGTCCAAAATTTCAAAAAGCTCAAAAACGCCTGGAAATGCGCTCATTGATCTCTTGTTTCTTAGTTAACGTACTGGTTACGTTCTTTTTTTGTCTCTTGCTGGAGTGGTCAAGTAGAGCCGAGCTCTCTTGAGATTTTTTATCTTTTGTTTGTAACGTGTACTTGAGGCTTTCTTGTCAGGACCACTGTGGTCCTATATATAACAAACTAGCATTGTTGCCAGATTGGCGAGAGTTTTTTGTTTTTGAAAAGAGTGTGCTACGCGTACAGACAGACGGCGGAGAGAGAGTAAAAGGTGTTGTTCTCGTTGTAGTTGAGTGGCATAAAGAGTGGAGAGAGATCGCTCGGGCCTGTTTCTAACCCGGCCATCTTGTTACTTGTCCAAAACCGACACACAGAACCCAGTTCGTAATCTGAGGGATTAGCGCTTCACCTGAGGGATTAGCGCTTCACTGGAAGACGCAGGGCCTTCGTGATGGGACCCGGCCAGCAGACAAACATCAGTAAGATCGCGCGGGATTTGGCCGAATGCCGACCCAATCGGTGAGGCAAAGACGGGTACGTGTCAGGTAATCATTGACTGAGGCGGAGCTTCCGGAGACTCCATGGCCCGTGATAGGCCCACCACACTTTGATCAATCTTTTTTCTCGCCACTTTGGCAGTAACTGATTTCTTCACTTTATTGGCTTCATGTGTCTAGTAGTGAAAGGTTGGCTAAATAAAAAGAAAGGAAAAACTGTCTCTGAGGTAGACATCCTGCGCCGCCATAGACTAGAAGCCAAGCGCCAGCCAGTGGAGGGAGAGCAACACCTTCTGCAGTGAGTGTCTTGCCCTGTCACTCACCTGTAGTGTGGTTACAGGATTCGTATACAAATGGACTGCTGATGCAATATTCAATATACATATACAAACAGACTTGATATACTAACGGTTTGTATATTTTCATTTGTATATTTTTGAATTAAGTAGTTTAGCACATTTTGGCCACTTTTGTATGGTAATTGAGATATTTCTGCAGTTTCTTCGGTTGTTTTTGTATTTTGAGCCTATGTCTTCAACTTTTCCAGAAGAATTTGTTAAATTTGTGGTTTAGCCTCATCTGCATTAAGACCAAATATCATTCATCTTCGTTTTAGAAGTATTTTTCAATGAGTTTTGCTGTTTGTAACGAAAAAATGGAATAGTAGGCACACGCAATGACGAAATTGATAATCGAATCCCACATGGTTCCCTTTTCCTTTCGTCTCAGTATTAAACGTGATATTATTTTTTTTCAGATAAACCCGTTCAGCCATTCTCCCTACTGCTGCGTAATAACGATTTCAGGCTATTTCTGCTTAACTATTGTGTTATTTGGATTTCTATGGGACCGTCCATAAACTTCGTAACCTTAAATGCAGCATATACATGCACGAGTTACATGTCAAAAGGCAGCACATGACATGGCGATTCGATTGACATGGATTACATCGTTCTAGCTGGCCGGATACGCAAGTTATGCTTAGTCAAACATGACATCTTAAACTCGCGAACTGACTCTTAAATCGAATCCGATTAAATAGAAATGTCTTTATGAACTATGAACAAACTAAATTTATATTTCCATCAGTCAACGAACAGATTAGTATCGCCTTCCAACTGCAAATAGGACTTCAGTTCCATCTCAGGAACACCGCCGCTCCAAGCCGCGACCGGCGGGACTGCCCATAAGTTGTCTTCTTCATACATCCAATCGTAACAAGTAACTGGCATCAGACGGCAACAGAACTTCTGAACAGTTCGGGTGGCAATTCTAGCGAGGGAGGGAGGGCTGAGCAGACTCAGTGAAAGGATGGGGAAGCGCTCACCGATGAATATCATCTGACCTCTGTCCATTTCGACCAGCAGTCCGCAGACAGTGAACACAGTGAAGAGATTCACGCAAAGCGAAAAGTCAATGCGGAATTCTGCCACTGGCTCTCGAATCACAACCAAACTTGTCAATTGCAGTTCACTGACTGACACTGAGTGGTACTGAAATTTAAATACAGTATAACAGTCAGGCACTTATAATTGGTACAGGGTTCGTGCGGCTTTTGGATAGCAAAATTCCCTGACCTTTCCCTGACTTTTCCATGACCAAAGTCAAAATTCCCTGACTAACCAGGGTGAGAAAACTGCAACCAATGTGAGAAAATTTTGAAAAATAGGCTTTGAAAAATGCATTTGCAATGGTTTATGTAGTAGTATATAAAGTCTGAAGATCGATCTTCAAAAAAGAGTGGTGTGTAAAGTCTGACAGCACCATTTGGCGATGAAATGTTTCTGATGGTATCAAATTTTTCCCTGACCAGACACCAAATTCCCTGACTTTTCCCTGATTCCCTGACTTTTTTTAAATTCCCTGACTTTTCCATGACTCCCTGACTTTCCAGGTCCCGCACGAACCCTGTTGGTACTATAATAGTATGGTGCCGGTACTGTACATGGTAAGTACTAGTGGTAACATACCGCTACCACGCACGGTACCCCTTACGTTTGGGGAGTGTGGTTGGTGGTACCATATAATTTACCAGCACAAACTATAGATATGGCGGTGGGTGTCACGTTATGCAGTAGACAACTATCTATTCTTTGAAAGTTCCGCTTGTCAACTGGCACTGTTTGTTCAAGTTTTCAGATCTGCCCCCAATCTCTCTCCTTTTTGTGCTTTAGCTGTTACCATACATGTACTAGGGGGGTTTGGGGGTTACCCCCTGGTTAAAAGGCCAAACCCCCCTCACCCCCCCGAGACAGGTTAAGGGACCCCCAAAAATATAAGTGTGTACTGCTAGTGACTCTCCCAGTACTAACAAAATGGCTAAAAAATCACTAATTTTTAGCCTAAAATTCGTTTGAAAACCCTTCGGGAACCGATAGCGATTTTTAGCGTCCTTACTAAAAAAACGTGCTAAAAACGCATTTCCAGGTGTTTTGGAGCTTTTTGAAATTTGGGACCGACCACCCTCCGGGCGAGACCCCCCTCGACCCCCCACCTGAGCAAAACCCTCCTACCCCCTTCCCTCCAGGTCAGCCCGGAGCTGTTGCATGTATGTCTATTACGTATACGTATGTATGAACAGCAACAAATGTTAGTTCTGCACTGAACCAAGTTATGCACTGTTCTAAGATGAGCTTTAAAAACTGCTTACCTGATCCTGCTGTAGACTGGCAAAGATGAGAACGAACAGTCTGTCTCTGTCCAACAGCAAAAAGCAGTCTCTAGCGAAGTCCAGATCGATATCAACCGGAAAAATCTGCCACTCTTCAGTTGCCGCTTCCAACCTCCACACATGCAGGCGCATTGTATTCAGCGTTTCAACCAGAACGTAAACACAGCTCAGCCACATCGCCACAGACTGAATGGAGGAGTCGGACACTGACCGCGAAGTCTTACAGACCTCCAGAACCGAGCTACTCTCAGAGGGGTTGAACGAATAAAAAGTCATTCCCAAGTCACTTTCAGCGTAAGTCAGCCACCCAACCGCAGTCCAGGCTAAGGTAAAGCCCAATCTGGCCGAAGCAGACCTCATAGGCGACCAGTCGAACTCGCGATGCGAGCCCACCACTTTCTTCTGACCGGAGTGTTGCTCAAGCTCGATAACATGAAAACGAGCGCCGAAACTTGACTGAAATCAAGGCTAAATTAGTTGGACACTGCAGTAGGCTTAGGCTTTGGTTCAGGATCGCTGTAGGTATAGGCTTAGGCTTAGTCCTTTCGAATATGCTCAAAATGTTCGTGAAAAACAAAATGTGAACACCAGAAAAAGGAAAAGTGGGCGCCAAACTTTTCCAAAATCTCTGTTCATGAACACCACGGGACAAAACTCGGACAGCATCCAAACCACAACTATCCACACCATACATGTAACAGGTCATCCGCCGAAGGGGGAGGGGGTTAGGGGGTCTGGCGCCGGCCGAGCGGGCTGAGCCAAAGTTTTGGGAGGGGGTTGGAGCACTAAAAAACACTCAAAAATTGAAAAAATGACAATTTTTTGGATAAAAATAGCCAGAAATCGCTAATTTCGGCTGAAATGCAACTAAAAAGTGCTGTTTTGCAGGCGATTTTTGAAATTCTTGTGTCTGAAATTGTAAAAAATGGGAAAAATTTGCTCAAAAAATTACTTGCCAGAAAAATCGGAGGGGGAGGTGAGGTCGGCAAAATCGTCCCAGGGGGCGGGGTCTGGCCTAAGTCGGGTGGAAGCGAACCCCAAACCCCCTGTTACTTCTATGATCCACACCTTATCACTGCTTTTGCGCTCATTGTTTCCAGATCCACAAATGTTCGTTGTGGTTCAGATGTGGATCAGTCGTGGATCGGCTGTGGTTCGGATGGTGTATATAATCAGACTTTTGGGCCGAGGAACATCGGGTGAACATGAACACCATCAAGCTTCTGTTTTCGTGTTGCATTTTCGGGTTTTCATGTTCATTGTTCGCTTCCATACGCAAGGGGAAGAATTCGAAAGGGTTAAGTTTAGGCTTTGGTTCAGACTTAGGCTTAGGTTTAGGAAGCAAAGCCAGTTTGTCTGGTGGGCGAAAGCGGTGAGAATGAACGGAGCTCCCGTTGTCAAAATAACTACACGTACCTCAGGAAGCCGGTCTACAAATCTGTCGGTACCACTAATAGCAAGACTGCTCAACTGATACTTCACGTCGTAGTCCTGCTGGCGACTGCTGATAATTCCGATTTGGGAGCCATCTAGGTTGAAGCTGGCGGAGAAGCCGTAAACGAAGTCCTCGGAGGGGAAAGCTATAGATTTCGGACCAAGATACCGGCACGCTGGGTTGACCGCGCCAAATGCTCAGTCTGAAAGGGTCGGGCCGGTCCAGTCGAGCATGACTGATCAGATAGACCAGTTGGTCGGACCGGTGTCGTCCTATTAGCTGCGGTCGTTCCCAGAAATCGCGAAACTCGGCTGGCAACACGAAATCGACCGTGCTACGATTGCTGCCGTCTGACATTTTCTGCACAAGTCTCCTCCTAAAAGCGTCAGGGTTGCCAGGTTTTTCAGACCCTATCCCCTACTTTTCAGATAAAATCCCCCTACCATTTTCAAAAACCCCTACCTACCTTGAGAACTGTAAAAAAAGTGTGGTGTTTTTATGGCATTTACGATATATATTCTTGCGCAAAATAGCAAGTGTAGCAGTTAAACAATACCTAACTAATACAGTAACAGACTCTAAACAAGGAATATCAAGGGACTGAATACATAAAATACATTCAGAATTCGTTTTCGATAAGTAAAATGCAAAACCCGCTTCAGTTCCTAAAACGGCAGAGAAGCAAAAAGTAAAGGTAAATCTGGGACTTTGAATGTTTTGCATTTCTGAAATAGACTCGGGGTCCTTTTACGCCGTGAAAACTGATTTGGGTGCATTAAGAGTCAGTCTCTGATTCGATCGAGTCTCCGCCCTTATCCCTATGTCAAGTTGAAAATCGAACTTTTGCGTAGAGTGTCGGTAGTACAGCGTAGTGTACAGTACTGCGTAATTTTGTGTTAACGCTCCAAACACGTCTTATGTAAATTCAGGTGCAGTTCAGTTTAGGTCAGTCTAATTGTAAAGTTGCTGACGCGCTCAATTGCCTTTGATCAGTCTCTTGCTATGCACTGTTGCTGATAAAACCTTCCTTTGGCCACCTAACTTGCGCTCACGCTGTTATAGAGACCTGTGCGTTGGTGTATTACGAGGCATTCATGAGTTATGTTAAACCTGAAAAGGGTTTATGGATTTGACACTCCATTCCCGAGATACAAGCCGCCAAAAAATCGGCCCGCTTAACTATGGGACCAAAATTCTCAATTCTAATTTCTTTCATTACCAATAAGAGTTGGGACTAAAAATTGGGGATTTTATTGGGACACAATTTGCTAGTTTTGCAGTACGGTTTTGGCCATTCGGAAGCGAATATCTCACGAATGTCGGGTCGCAGCCCAAAAATGCTTTACACCAAAGTCTGGCAAATTGATAGCGCTACAAAATTCTGAAATAAAAAAAACTGTGTAGGGGGGTTCCAGACGAGCTAGGGCCGGCCAAAGGTGGTCGCAAAAAAAATTTTTACTCAAAAATAATTTTGGACCAAAAATTATTAAACTACTCAAAAAGTTACCTAAAATCCCCAATTTTTTAGTCCCAACTCTTATTATAATGAAAGTAATCCGGCATCGTAGCTTTGTGTACTGCAAAACTAGCAAATTCTGCACGGTTTTGGCCATTCTGAGGCGAATATCGCACGATTGTCGGGTCGCAGCCCAAAATGCTTTACACCAAAGTCTGGCAAATTGATTGCGCTACAAAATTCTGAAATAAAAAAACTGTGTTCCAGACGAGCTAGGGCCGGCCAAAGTGGTCGCAAAAAAATTTTTTTACTCAAAAATAATTTTGGACCAAAAATTCTTAAACTACTCAAAAAGTTACCTAAAATCCCCAATTTTTTAGTCCCAACTCTTATTATAATGAAAGTAATCCGGCATCGTAGCTTTGTGTACTGCAAAACTAGCAAATTCTGCACGGTTTTGGCCATTCTGAGGCGAATATCTCACGATTGTCGGGTCGCAGCCCAAAATGCTTTACACCAAAGTCTGGCAAATTGATTGCGCTACAAAATTCTGAAATAAAAAAAACTGTGTAGGGGGGTTCCAGACGAGCTAGGGCCGGCCAAAGGTGGTCGCAAAAAAAATTTTTACTCAAAAATAATTTTGGGCCAAAAATTCTTAAACTACTCAAAAAGTTACCTAAAATCCCCAATTTTTTAGTCCCAACTCTTATTGGTACAAAAGAAATTCGAGTTGAGAATTTTGGTCCCATAGTTAAGCGGGCCGATTTTTGGCGGCTTGTATCTCGGGAATGGAGCGTCAAATCCATAAACCCTTTGCAGGTTTAACATAACTCATGAATGCCTATTAGTACACCAACGCACAGGTCTCTGCAAAAGTTCGATTTTCAACTTGACATACCAAGACTCGATCGAATCAGACACTGACTCTTAAAAAGTCTGAGTTCACTGGGGTCATTTCATTTTCAAAATTGTACACTGGCAGTATAGGTATGTTCAGCAAAAGACGGACACAGGTTTTCAGGCCAAAAAACTGAAAGTAATGGAATGCTAGGTAGTAAACACATAAACAAGGTCGAAATTCTGTCAAATATTATTACGTGCAAGTGATAGTTATTGGAAATTTTAGGATTTCTAATAAGGGGTCCATAAACGACGTTATTGCAGAAGGGGACATAGGGTCGGCTGAAATGCGACAACAGACAACGGACCAAGAAGGGGACAGAGTTAGCAACTTTTTTTTTTGGAATTTTAGGGAACTGTGGTTGTGTCATTTTCGATTTAGGTACGTACATGTGGCAATGGTTTCTATGTATAGAAAAGCGTCCCTTAGTGGTTTTTTAGTGATATATTCATTTGATTATGCAGTATGGCAACAAGAAAACATGACTGTACTGTGTGTACTGCTGTTGGGGGAGGGTAAACGGGTATTGCCGGGATCTGAAACATACACTATTTGTGTTTGAGATTGTGTACAAAGGTCATGTATGTTATGCATACATGTACTAGAGAGAGAGAGAGAGGGGGGGGGGGGGGGGGGGTTACCCCCCGCTTTCCAAACGGGGGGGGGGGCCGGGGGGGGGGCCCCCCCCCCCCCAAACCCCCCTCACACACACCCCACCCCCGAGACAGGTTAAGGGACCCCCTCCCCCCCCCCCGACCAAAAAATACAAGTGGTGGTAGTGGCTCCAGTATTAACAAACTGGGTCAGAAATCACTAATTTTTTAGCCTAAAATTCACTTGAAAAGCCTTTGGAAACCGAATTTGGCGTTTCCACTGCTGGTATTTAAGAAAAATCGGTGTTTTTGGAAGCTCTTTTTGTCATTTTTTGCTTGTTTTTAGCTTTAAAACGCTATTTGGCAGCTTAAAATAGCGATTTTTAGCGTCCTTACTGAAAAAAACGTGCTAAAAACGCATTTCTAGGCGTTTTAGAGCTTTTGTAAGGACCCCCCACCTGGACAAAACCCCCCCCCCCCTCGACCCCCCACCTGAGGAACCCCCCCCCTACCCCCTCCCCCAGGTCGGCCCGGAGCTGTTACATACATGTATGATGTTATGTCAATCACAATGCCCGAAATTGTAACACACAAAATGTCCCACCGTTTTGCAGAGTTACCCCACAGCTAATTTGGCAAACATACATATTTGTGATCAAATTTCAACCAATTTGGGCAACAATTGCGGGAAATTATAGCAAAAAATAAGAAATGTGACAATTTTTAGGCACCCTCTGGTTACACAGGTACTCCTATACCTACCGGGCGATCTGATTCCGGTCACGTGATCCTTGAACTATCTTGAACCACTTCCCAACCTGCAGTGCAGCCGAGCAAATTGATGTATTCTGGGTTGAGGTTGCTGTCAACTCACACAACACAGCCTTTGAGGAGTTTTATGAATAGCAATACAACACAACCAAACGAGTGTGAAACAATAGAGACAATAATCCTTCGACTCGCATCAATACTACAAAATCTACTACACAACATCACCCCTCCTCTTAAAAGAATCGCCGACTTGAGAGGCAACATCTGTGTGGTAGATGCGGTCGAATTTGGCTGTGTGTTCCAATAATTTGCGCACTTCATGATGAAACTCGTTGCTGCATCCGAGGTCTCGTCCTTGAGTTGCGTGAGCACAATGTTGACCGACTCGGATGTTGATAACTTGCCCCTCGCTGTAGCACTTGAGGCTGACTTAACTCTGGTAATATGCTCCAGTGGTCTGCTGGCGCCCGAGACACTTCTTCCTGAGACGAGTTGAATGCACGGCGCAACTTTCGAGCGTTCAGATTTGGCCATTTGACAGTTGGTAGGTCCACAGCCCCAAAACTTTGTAACACGTAAAGGCCTTGAATAGGGTGATGAACCTTTAGGTACTTGAGACAACTTGACTCGAACCATATCATTCAGCTTGAATGGTTCAGGTGCTGACACAGGTACAACAACGAAAAGATCGTTATTTATTTAGCCCTGCCATACACACACGTATTTAAACGATAATCGTATCAGTCAACCCGCAGGGACGCAGACAGCGAGAGCAAGATCGTTATCACGCGAGATAAGAAAAAAGGCACAGGCAGGTACTGGCCAAAACAATTAGCATACAGCTCAGCTAGTCTGGTTAAAAATCTAACTCAATAATACACGTACAGTACAAACAGAGATAGACGTACGATGTTTATTCAGCAGGAACACAATTAGTCCGCAAAACATAAACACGTTAACACTACCCTCCTCGGACTAAATCTCAACTGTAGGGGAAACGGTAAAAACGCAAAGTAAAAATACTGTCGATTTGATCCTACACAGGCATACACACACAAAAACTTGCAGTTATGTAAAAGTGCGTGTGTGTATCTGCGTACTGCGTGTAATGTGGTGTTTACTGTAGACCCAGCGCTCTGAGGGAAGTTGTTGAACGCTGGTGCTGGCAATGGCTTGGTGAAACCGTCAGCCACTTGTCCTGTAGTAGGACAATAAAGCCACGTCAAGAAAACCAGCCTTTGCGTAGTCGTGGACAAATTTGAGCGGAGCTTGACATCCAAGTGCTTGGTGCGCGCGTGACCGTGTGGCGATGATACTAAGTGAATTGCCGCTTTGTTGTCTTCGTTTAACTTGGTAGGACTTTTATACGGGACAATCCAAGATCGATAAGCAGAGCTCTCAACCCTTGATGTCTGCGGCAGTGTCAGATAGCGCGATGAACTCGGACTCAGCTGTTGACTTGGCTACTAGGCGTTGCGACCGAGATGCCCAAAGAAATCGGTCCGCTCACCGAGAAAAGAGACGTACCGCCGACTGAGCGTCAGGTGACCTCGTCAGTTGCCCAATTTGCGTCAGAGTAAGAAATTGGCTCTTTGTTTCCATTCGCTTGGAAGGTGAGAC
>JASANB010002656.1:0-21670 GCA_030248155.1 Sabatieria punctata
CGCAGTAATATTTTTGTAGACTACCGCACGCTTTGTATTCGGAGTGCAAAGACCAAAGCCTCCAATTGTTAATGTTTTCGTTACTCTGCTTACTTTGATTCCGTTCAGTTGGCATAGCGAATAGTCTAGATAAGTAGAGATGTGTTTTGGGGCCACATATGTCAATGTCTTATGATTTGTGGGCCCGTTGCCCAAGTGGTAACAAAAGAGTAAATCTACGTTGCGATGCAGTATACAAAAGTTAGAAAATTTGCATGAAATTTGAATATTACAGTATCTGATCCAGTCGGGACCATCATATTCAGGTTTAACTAGACGAGAGCTTTCGTTTGAGTACGTACAAACACGCCAATGTTGGGAAGCAGCGTTAAAAAAGTTATAAAATTTGCATTATATATTATGACTATGGGCTGGGGAAGATTGTTGGTGTTATATATTCTTGCTATAATCTTAAAGATTGTGCAGTGACAAATATTAGTTTTTTAAAAGAACTCGAACAAAGCCAGACAAAGTGTCCGGGGGGTCGTATTTTTGTGGGCACGGCTTCGGCATCGACAAATCCTACACAGTTGAATCTGGCTAGAATGCAGAAGACAGGTAAGCAGTACCTACAGCTTCCAGTTTCTCTAGCCGTGATTTATATTTCTCTTTGAAATCGCGGTTCGCCGGGTCTATACCGCAGTCTCTCTACCACCTCATCCATTAACCGCTGGAACGGTTGGCTGTCGGGTGCAAAGAAGATTTGCTCATACTCAATATGATAGCCGGAGCGTAACGTTATCGACAAGAAAAGAGGTGTCAGGTCATGTATATTTCGCGACCGGTAATGGCAATTGGAGCATAGGTGAAAGTTCTGGGCTAAAATTGGCACGCAGAATCACATATGTCCTCTATCGTTTTTAGGCTTACAGAATCGATACGGGAAAGGTACCACCAGCAATGCCATAAAGATCCCCCAGGAAAGAATTTCAAACAGTGAGAGAAACTTGGACTGTCGCTGTATGATATAGTTTTTCCAGAGCACAGTCTTTGAATTGCGCTAACTTAGCCATTGCACTTCTCACGTATGGCCAACAGCAGGTGAGTTTAAGAGAAGGTCGATTAAAGCTTCAGTTAATTGGTTGGGCTGAACTGAGTTTAATTGCTAAATACATATTCTTCGTTTATCGTCTTTAGAGCCTCATATTTTCACTATGACGAAAGAAAAAACGTGGCAACAAGTGCGTCCTAAACTGGACAGACAACAAGCTGAAGAACTAAATAGAGAACTGAAGCTGAAGCTAAAGAGCTGAACTTGAAAAGTTTTTGTTTGATAACAAAACCAACCAACGTAATAATTTGCCTTTCAGTCAGAAGTGACATTGTGAAGCTAAACAGTGGTAGAATTCTGTTCGAAACTGGCATTAGGGGGCGTGCAAAAATTACGTAATGCATCAGGGGAGGGGGTTCGTCAAAAGATTACTATTCATTACGGTGGGGGAGGGGGGGTTGGTGACTTCATTACGTAATTTTTTAAAGTGGAGAAATCACTAAAGTGGACATAATTTTAATTGTTTTGATGTACAGTACATGTACTTGTAGTCTCGATTTGAAGCACATTGGGCTTCAATTTTCCTCGTTTCACCTTAGATGAACGTTTAGATTAGAGAAGGTAGCTACCGTTTAAGTCAGAGCTTTACACACCACCCTTTTGAAAATGGGACTTTGACTTTCCACAACTACTACAACTTGAAATTTCACCCTCAGAATACCGTTTAAATGCGTTTTGCAGAGCCAATTTTTAAAAATTCCGACAAATGTTCTCACTCTGATTGGTCGGGGAAATTTGACTTTGTTCAGCGAATTTTGAACGGAAAAAGCCGCACGAACCCTGTAAAAGATCGAGTCGATAAGTGTTATACCCCTATCAACTCTTAATAAGATGTCAAAGGTCACTGTTGCCATTTAGCATTTGAAAAAATTGGAAAAGCCCTGACTTAAACGGTAGCTACCTTCTAATCTAAACGTTCATCTAAGTGAAATCGAGAAAAATTTAAGCCCAATGGCTTCAAATCAGACTACAAAGTACAGTGTACTGTACATCAAAACAATTAAAATTATGGCCACTTTAGTGATTTCTGCACTTTAAAAAATTACGTATTGAAGTCGCTCAACCCCCCCCCCTCCCCCCACCGTAATGAATAGTAATCTTTTGGCGAACCCCCCTCCCCCCTCATGTCATTACGTAATTTTTGCACGCCCCCTAATGCCAGTTCGGAACAGAATTCTACCACTCGGTGCAAAGCTACAGTAGTGTTTTGACTGAAAGGCAAATTGTGCACGTTGGTTGGTTTTGTTACTTAAACAAAAGAAAACTTTTCAAGTTCAGTCTCTTTAGCTTCAGCTTCAGTTCTCTATTTAGTTCTTCAGCTTGTTGTCTGTCCAGTTTAGGACGCACTTGTTGCCACGTTTTTCTTTCGTCATAGTGAAAATATGAGGCTCTAAAGACGATAAACAGAAGAATATACTGTATTTAGCAATTAAACTCAGTTCAGCCCAACCAATTAACTGAAGCTTTAATCGACCTTCTCTTAAACTCACCTGCTGTTGGCCATACGTGAGAAGTGCAATGGCTAAGTTGGCGCAATTCAAGGCTGTGCTCTGGAAAAACTATATCATACAGCGACAGTCCAAGTTTCTCTCACTGTTTGAAATTCTTTCCTGGGGGATCTTTATGGCATTGCTGGTGGTACCTTTCCGTATCGATTCTGTAAGCCTAAAAACGATAGAGGACATATGTGATTCTGCGTGCCAATTTTAGCCCAGAACTTTCACCTATACTCCAATTGCCATTACCGGTCGCGAAATATACATAGAGCCTGACCTGACACCTTTTCTTGTCGATAACGTTACGCTCAGCTATCATATTGAGTATGAGCAAATCTTCTTTGCACCCGACAGCCAACCGTTCCAGCGGTTAATGGATGAGGTGGTAGAGAGACTGCAGTATAGACCCGGCGAACCGCGATTTCAAAGAGAGAAATATATATCACGGCTAGAGAAACTGGAAGCTGTAGGTACTGCTTACCTGTCTTCTGCATTCTAGCCAGATTCAACTGTGTAGGATTTGTCGATGCCGAAGCCATGATGCAGGCGCTGGTGGAACTGTATGGGCATTGCAGCATCAAAGATGGCCACAAGTGCAAATATCTCTGGGGTACATTTTGGGGTTGGCCGAAAAGTGCCAAAAATACGACCAGTCTGGCTTTGTTCGAGTTCTTTTTAAAAAACTAATATTTGTCACTGCACAATCTTTAAGATTATAGCAAGAATATATAACACCAACAATGTTCCTCGGCCATAGTCATAATATATAATGCAAATTTTATAACTTTTTAACGCTGCTTCCCAACATTGGCGTGTTTGTACGTACTCAAACGAAAGCTCTCGTCTAGTTAAACCTGAATATGATGGTCCCGACTGGATCAGATACTGTAATATTCAAATTTCATGCAAATTTTCTAACTTTTGTATACTGCATCGCAACGTAGATTTACTCTTTTGTTACCACTTGGGCAACGGGCCCACAAATCGCCAGACATTGACATATTATGTGGCCCCAAAACACATCTCTACTTATCTAGACTATTCGCTATGCCAACTGAACGGAATCAAAGTAAGCAGAGTAACGAAAACATTAACAATTGGAGGCTTTGGTCTTTGCACTCCGAATACAAAGCGTGCGGTAGTCTACAAAAATATTAGTTTCGCCATTCTCACATCAGCCGCAATTCCTTCCGCAAGTCAAAAGCTTTCTTGGCTTGCCATGGCGTCAGATCACAACCAATGTAGACAGATGCGTACTGGGGCCTTGCAGACAGAACTGTTCTTTTTCGTTGCATGATGGCTTGTTTAGTCACTTGGTCTCTCAATTCCACCACAACCTTGCGATCCATGTCCGTACCAACAGTCCGAATGTTCAAAATATTCCGGCAGTCAATAGACAGCTCGGAAAACAGATCGTTGACGAGTGGAGGGATGTCCTTGCTATCTGTGGTACGAGTGAAAGTCCGTTAATGACAAGATTTAGGCTGCGCCGCTCACGTTCTCGTATCTCTCGTTCCCAGTCGCAAATACGCACCAGCTCTGAGTGCGCTTTGTCGTAGCAAGAGGTCGGATTAGGCACAGGCAAGCCATTTCTGGCAGTTTGCAAGACAGAAGCATAGGTTCTCTTCATCGCAACAGTTGACAGCTTATCCAGATCGGCTGTGACCTTTTCAAGTTGATCCACGAGGCACGACACTTTGCTGCAGAGAGCAGAATAGTCATCGTCAGGAGGACCGAAGTAGTCATGGTACCCACTGATGGCCAGTCGTCACGTTCCATTTCTTTGGAGCGAAGTCTCTCAATCAGGTCGGAACAGTCTGGGCAATTCAGAGCAATGAAGTTGGTGGAGACTGCTAGACCACAGACCTCGTCACAGTACTGGACGGACACTCTCGGTCCCAGCAAAGACTTTCCATAACATGGCCGACACAGGAATGCTCCCCCGCAGAAGGAGCATCTCACGCATTTTACTGGGCCAGAAAAGATCTTGCAGCTGCATTGAATGCAGGTCGACATTAGCAAAAAGAATTTGCACGGCAAAGACAACAGAGCGAAAGACAGCAGCCCAGTGTTAAAGGCGGCCAGGCAGAGCGGTCAGACAGGGAGGACCGCCCCACGCGGCCAGCACACGCAGTGTAATGCACACGTAGGCGTAATTGCACTTAAGACGCAATTTCTGAGAGAATTGGAAGTGCCTCCCCAAATCGGGTCAGGTTCACATCACCGATTTGCGTCATTTTTATATATGTTAGAGTATATGACGAAAAAATATGAACCCCAAAGTATGAGCTCCGGTGCACCCCCCAGAGCGCCAGGCCCCCCTTCCAAAGTAGGGGTGGTCGGGCTGAAAAAAAGAAAAAAGTACCCTAACTTCAAAACATGATTTTAAGCTCGTGCTTGCTCGTAGGATGAAAGTTGGCACACAAGCAGATGCGGCCAGACTCGGAGATTTCGAAAATGGTATCTAAAGTGCGGTTGGATGCTCCGTACCGGAGTTATAGGCTAAAAACGCGGTTTTACACCAATTTTGTGCCACATCGACAAACACGTTTGACCAAATTTTCATACATTAGGATCCTAGGCCAGGTCCAGTTTTTATATATAATATAGCCTAGTAAATTCCCTACATGCATGCAAAATATAGCCGAAATCGAGTCATACCGTTAGGTCGAAATTCGCCCTCAAAGTCAAAATCGAAAATTTTTTTGTGCTGAATTGGAACAAAAATTGTTGCACAAGGCAAACTTTAGGTGTAGATTACAAATATCGCACTAGTTTTTTCGAAACTTTTCTTTGGAAGCCTAATTTGGCCAATATTAACTGTCCAACTTGCCTGTGAAACACCCAATTAATGGATTACTTGTGGATCACCACCACCACCACCACCACGACGTGTGGTAGTGGTAGTGGTAGTGGTAGTGGTAGTGGTAGTGGTAGTGGTAGCTTTCTTATTCTGATGGGTTTCGTCTCAAAAATACCGAATATCAAAAATTTCAGAGCATAAGAGAGAAAATTGTCGTTTTTATGATATATATACTTGTAGTAGATGTACTGAGATTTCGTTTGATTTCAGAGTCATGGCACTGGAAGGACTGGATACCCGAAGATGGCGGTGCATTTGCTGGAGGGCGCAGACCGTTGACATTAAAAGAAAGAGATCGAAAGCTGTGAGGTTTGTATTTAATTTTACACTATTGATTAGGGGTTGATGACTAAAAATTTTGTCCATTGCCGATAAAATCGCCGTTTTTAGCTTATTGATTGAATTTGCGGCAGTTTTAGCAGTTGCAATGGAACCGGAGCGGTCGGTTACCCCTAGTTTAATTATTAAAACGTTTTCAAGCTGAAATTTATACAAAAATTTAGATTTTTTGACAGTTATACCTGTAATTTGTGTGTAACATGGGTTACCGGTTTGCCGAGCTGTTTTGCCTGCGTTTTGTCGCTTCCACCTAACTCGGTGGCCCCAACTACCCCTGTTTTATTTACTATTTGGGTTGCTTCGCCCCAAATACCGATAATTTAGACCCCGATCGATGTTACGCAAAACGGGCCCTATACGGAGGGGGTCTACCCTACTTTTGTGTTGCCAAAAGCTTCTTTGGAGTATTAGTGATTATGGTTAGGCCTAGGGATTATGCTTTAGGCCTAGGCTTTATTATTCTGAAAGGTTTGATCCCGCAAATATCGAAAATTTCAGCCCATAAGAGAGGAAATTGGTGTTTCTGTGATAGTAGATGTAGTTGTAGGAGCTGTTATGTCTGGTTTTTTCAGTCCCAACTGACTCGGGGCCTCCTTTGTTAGCCCTGTTTTATTTATTAACTGCGTTGCCTTCCCCCAAAAGCCAAAATTTCCAGCCAAAACAACCTTACACAAAACCGGTATGTGTGGTACCGGTTTTGTGTAAGGTTGTTTGGGCTGGAGATTTTCGCTTTGGGGGAAGGCAATGCAGTTAATAAATAAAACAGGGCTAACAAAGGAGGCCCCGAGTCAGTTGGGACTGAAAAAACCAGACATAACAGCTCCTACAACTACATCTACTATCACAGAAACACCAATTTCCTCTCTTATGGGCTGAAATTTTCGATATTTGCGGGATCAAACCTTTCAGAATAATAAAGCCTAGGCCTAAAGCATAATCCCTAGGCCTAACCATAATCACTAATACTCCAAAGAAGCTTTTGGCAACACAAAAGTAGGGTAGACCCCCTCCGTATAGGGCCCGTTTTGCGTAACATCGATCGGGGTCTAAATTATCGGTATTTGGGGCCAAGCAACCCAAATAGTAAATAAAACAGGGGTAGTTGGGGCCACCGAGTTAGGTGGAAGCGACAAAACGCAGGCAAAACAGCTCGGCAAACCGGTAACCCATGTTACACACAAATTACAGGTAGAACTGTCAAAAAATCTAAATTTTTGTATAAATTTCGCCTTGAAAACGTGTTAATAATTAAACTAGGGGTAACCGACCGCTACGGTTCCATTGCAACTGCTAAAACTACCGTAAATTCAATCAATAAGCTAAAAACGAGGATTTTACCGGCAATGGACAAAATTTTTAGTCATCAACCCCTAATCAATAGTGTAAAATTAAATACAAACCTCATAGGGAATTTACTAGGGCTATATTATATATAAAAACTGGACCTGGCCTAGGATCTTAATGTATGAAAATTTGGTCAAACGTGTTTGTCGGTGTGGCACGAAATTGGTGTAAAACCGCGTTTTTAGCCTATAACTCCGGTACGGAGCATCCAACCGCACTTTACATACCATTTTCGAAATCTCCGAGTCTGGTCGCATCTGCTTGTGTGCCAACTTTCATCCTACGAGCAAGCATGAGCTTAAAATCATGTTTTGAAGTTAGGGTACATTTTTCTTTTTTTTCAGCCCGACCACCCCTACTTTGGAGGGGGGCCTGGCGCTCTGGGGGGTCCACCGGAGCTCATACTTTGGGGTTCATATTTTTTCGTCATATACTCTAACATATATAAAAATGACGCAAATCGGTGATGTGAACCTGACCCGATTTGGGGAGGCACTTCCAATTCTCTCAGAAATTGCGTCTTAAGTGCAATTACGCCTACGTGTGCATTACACTGCGTGTGCTGGCCGCGTGGGGCGGTCCTCCCTGTCTGACCGCTCTGCCTGGCCGCCTTTAACACTGGGCTGCTGTCTTTCGCTCTGTTGTCTTTGCCGTGCAAATTCTTTTTGCTAATGTCGACCTGCATTCAATGCAGCTGCAAGATCTTTTCTGGCCCAGTAAAATGCGTGAGATGCTCCTTCTGCGGGGGAGCATTCCTGTGTCGGCCATGTTATGGAAAGTCTTTGCTGGGACCGAGAGTGTCCGTCCAGTACTGTGACGAGGTCTGTGGTCTAGCAGTCTCCACCAACTTCATTGCTCTGAATTGCCCAGACTGTTCCGACCTGATTGAGAGACTTCGCTCCAAAGAAATGGAACGTGACGACTGGCCATCAGTGGGTACCATGACTACTTCGGTCCTCCTGACGATGACTATTCTGCTCTCTGCAGCAAAGTGTCGTGCCTCGTGGATCAACTTGAAAAGGTCACAGCCGATCTGGATAAGCTGTCAACTGTTGCGATGAAGAGAACCTATGCTTCTGTCTTGCAAACTGCCAGAAATGGCTTGCCTGTGCCTAATCCGACCTCTTGCTACGACAAAGCGCACTCAGAGCTGAGTGCGTATTTGCGACTGGGAACGAGAGATACGAGAACGTGAGCGGCGCAGCCTAAATCTTGTCATTAACGGACTTTCACTCGTACCACAGATAGCAAGGACATCCCTCCACTCGTCAACGATCTGTTTTCCGAGCTGTCTATTGACTGCCGGAATATTTTGAACATTCGGACTGTTGGTACGGACATGGATCGCAAGGTTGTGGTGGAATTGAGAGACCAAGTGACTAAACAAGCCATCATGCAACGAAAAAGAACAGTTCTGTCTGCAAGGCCCCAGTACGCATCTGTCTACATTGGTTGTGATCTGACGCCATGGCAAGCCAAGAAAGCTTTTGACTTGCGGAAGGAATTGCGGCTACGATGTGAGAATGGCGAAACTAATATTTTTGTAGACTACCGCACGCTTTGTATTCGGAGTGCAAAGACCAAAGCCTCCAATTGTTAATGTTTTCGTTACTCTGCTTACTTTGATTCCGTTCAGTTGGCATAGCGAATAGTCTAGATAAGTAGAGATGTGTTTTGGGGCCACATAATATGTCAATGTCTGGCGATTTGTGGGCCCGTTGCCCAAGTGGTAACAAAAGAGTAAATCTACGTTGCGATGCAGTATACAAAAGTTAGAAAATTTGCATGAAATTTGAATATTACAGTATCTGATCCAGTCGGGACCATCATATTCAGGTTTAACTAGACGAGAGCTTTCGTTTGAGTACGTACAAACACGCCAATGTTGGGAAGCAGCGTTAAAAAAGTTATAAAATTTGCATTATATATTATGACTATGGCCGAGGAACATTGTTGGTGTTATATATTCTTGCTATAATCTTAAAGATTGTGCAGTGACAAATATTAGTTTTTTAAAAGAACTCGAACAAAGCCAGACTGGTCGTATTTTTGGCACTTTTCGGCCAACCCCAAAATGTACCCCAGAGATATTTGCACTTGTGGCCATCTTTGATGCTGCAATGCCCATACAGTTCCACCAGCGCCTGCATCATGGCTTCGGCATCGACAAATCCTACACAGTTGAATCTGGCTAGAATGCAGAAGACAGGTAAGCAGTACCTACAGCTTCCAGTTTCTCTAGCCGTGATATATATTTCTCTCTTTGAAATCGCGGTTCGCCGGGTCTATACTGCAGTCTCTCTACCACCTCATCCATTAACCGCTGGAACGGTTGGCTGTCGGGTGCAAAGAAGATTTGCTCATACTCAATATGATAGCTGAGCGTAACGTTATCGACAAGAAAAGGTGTCAGGTCAGGCTCTATGTATATTTCGCGACCGGTAATGGCAATTGGAGTATAGGTGAAAGTTCTGGGCTAAAATTGGCACGCAGAATCACATATGTCCTCTATCGTTTTTAGGCTTACAGAATCGATACGGAAAGGTACCACCAGCAATGCCATAAAGATCCCCCAGGAAAGAATTTCAAACAGTGAGAGAAACTTGGACTGTCGCTGTATGATATAGTTTTTCCAGAGCACAGCCTTGAATTGCGCCAACTTAGCCATTGCACTTCTCACGTATGGCCAACAGCAGGTGAGTTTAAGAGAAGGTCGATTAAAGCTTCAGTTAATTGGTTGGGCTGAACTGAGTTTAATTGCTAAATACAGTATATTCTTCTGTTTATCGTCTTTAGAGCCTCATATTTTCACTATGACGAAAGAAAAACGTGGCAACAAGTGCGTCCTAAACTGGACAGACAACAAGCTGAAGAACTAAATAGAGAACTGAAGCTGAAGCTAAAGAGCTGAACTTGAAAAGTTTTCTTTTGTTTGATAACAAAACCAACCAACGTACACAATTTGCCTTTCAGTCAGAAGCATTACTGTAGCTTTGCACCGAGTGGTAGAATTCTGTTCCGAACTGGCATTAGGGGGCGTGCAAAAATTACGTAATGACATGAGGGGGAGGGGGGTTCGCCAAAAGATTACTATTCATTACGGTGGGGGGAGGGGGGGGGTTGGCGACTTCATTACGTAATTTTTTAAAGTGCAGAAATCACTAAAGTGGCCATAATTTTAATTGTTTTGATGTACAGTACATGTACTTGTAGTCTCGATTTGAAGCCATTGGGCTTAAATTTTCTCGATTTCACTTAGATGAACGTTTAGATTAGAGAAGGTAGCTACCGTTTAAGTCAGGGCTTTCCAATTTTTCAAATGCTAAATGGCAACAGTGACCTTTGACATCTTATTAAGAGTTGATAGGGGTATAACACTTATCGACTCGATCTTTTACAGGGTTCGTGCGGCTTTTTCCGAGCAAAATTCGCTGAACAAAGTCAAATTTCCCCGACCAATCAGAGTGAGAACATTGTCAGAATTTTTAAAAATTGGCTCTGCAAAACGCATTTAAACGGTATTCTGAGGGTGAAATTTCAAGTTGTAGTAGTTGTGGAAAGTCAGAAGTCCCATTTTCAAAAGGGTGGTGTGTAAAGCTCTGACAGGGCCCTTTGGGCGAGAGAGGATTCTACTGCTATCAATTTTTTCCCTGACTGGACACCAAATTCCCTGACTTTTCGGGTCCTGCACGAACTCTGGTTTATAACTATCGATTATCAGTCAAGCAATATTAAAGCAGCCCTAAAATCCAGTATAAAACACTTTGGTTTCATCTTTAACAAAACGCCATCCAATGATGGCTTCTATGTAAAACTAAGACTATACGTACATGTACGTAGTTGTAGCTCATCAATAAAGAAAACTAGGAAAATTATCAATTGTTACTGTATACAGATGCTATTTTTATAAGAACGTCATTTTGAATAGAATTGAAACTTCGGCTCTAACTCTTCAAAAAATTGAAATTTCGGGGGGGGGTAGCCAAATTATTACGTAATTAGGGGAGGGGGGTCAGGAAATTATTACGGGCGATTATCAGGGGGGAGGGGGGTCCGAAAATGGGCAAAAATACCACTACGTATTTTTTGCACGCCCCCTTAGACAAATTGTAATTCTCCAAAAAGTGTAGTACTACAAAGTTGATTCCAAGAAATTAAGACAAAATTGGTTTGGGTTGGCTTGCCTGGTGTAAGTGGTAAGGTAAGAGAGACGTACTAGAGAATAGATCTCTATTGCCTGTCCTGAAGACAATGTAGGTGTTCCAAGCTGCCACCTCTGTGTTGTATTTGTGAACTGGTGGTCTGTACTGGTACCCGCTCTTCGATGCATGTGGCCAGTCAGCCTCAAATGAGCTCTGCACTATGTTTGGCAGACGGATTGTGTAGTTGAGACTGCGTGAATTTGAACTGTCACCATTGAACACCACTCCTCCTTAAATTAGCAGGTATGTATTTGTGCCCATGCATAAATAGGCTTTTAATCTGGAATTTGTGGACTTGAACCTGAACCTAATTTAATGGACTTACTCAATAGTTCAAATTTTGAGTGCAATTTTTAGGCGAAATTTGTAAAATTTTCGGTTGGATTGAACAAAATTTTAATGATTTCATGTTTTACACCTATTTTTCAAACTGAAAACGTAAGAAAACGAAAGTACACTGCGTTGTAAAGTCTGATCTGTGTTTTTCAGTGCCAGTAGAGAGATACTGTAAGACAGTGGCAAACAATTTACCCCAGAGACGCTTGCACGTGAGGACATCGCGGTAAGTGCATTTTCCATATTTTTCAATCAACGCCTCAATCATTCTTGTTTCATCATCAAAACCTATGCAATTGAACCTTTTATAAATACTGCTTAGACGAACGGCAAAGAAGAAGGTCTACCTATAGCTTCGAATTTATCTAGTCTTGTTAAGTAGTCCTGTCTTTTGAATCGTGTCTCATCCGCCCTATACTGCAGTTGCTCTGCTACTGCCTGCATCAGTTGACCAAGTTCTTCAGTAGCCGGTGCGAAGAAGATCTGCTCATACTTAATATGGTAGCTACCCCTCTCAAAATGATAGCTACTTTTACTCTTTGATATATAGACCTGTTCAGGCTCTATGTGTAACTCGCGACCCGTAATTGCAAGTGGGTTAAAGGTGTGAGTTGTAAGCTGAAAATTTCACCATGAGCCCTTTGCCTCTCTTAGCTCTTTCGTTAGACTTACAGGTGATGTGCCAATATCGAGTGGAGCCAACAGCAGTCCGATAAAACACAATGATACAAACACTTCGAACAGAGTGAGAAACTTGCACTGCCGCTGTACCATGTAGTTTTTCCATAGCAGAGCCTTGAACTGTTCCAGTCTAGCCATATACATACAGCCCAAATAATTAGTAAAAATAATTAAGCAAATTTGTAGGTGAGCTAGCTCGCGAGAAAGTTAATTGACAGTCCCTAGAAACCCAAGTTAATTGACCGAGCAGATCACTAAGCGCTCATAACATCTGTGCTTGATTTAACCTGCCACTTCCAAATATCGTATTTGCTCAAATAAACCGACTCCCTCCAATAAACCGACACCCTAATGATACGTTGAAAAAATAGACCGACACTCTCCAATTAACCGATATGCCGTCGGTCAAACAGTATGAGTTTTCAGACATTTTGTTATAAAATCAGCATAATTTAGTAACAGTTTTCGCATAGTGGACAAAATTTACGATAAAATGTCAAGAAAAGAGGATATAATAGACCAAAAAATTACTTAAGATCGGTAAAAAATGCACTTCTGTTCTGAAGCTGTGAAAGACTGAAATCAATGGCTAGACATGGCACGAAACAATAGACCGACAGTGGGTGTAGACCAGGGCTGTTGGGTTGGTTTTTTTCCTCGGTTTTTTTCGTTTTTTTCCGGAAAAAACCGGTTTTTTTCCTAGGGGCTCGGAAAAAAACTAAAATGCGGAAAAAAACTCAAGTAAGTTTTTAAAGGAAATTGTCGCAATAACTGGTTAAATTGGCTTCCATCGCTTTGAATTTACGTTAATAGAAGCCTTACAAGCATTTCCATGGCATAACTTAGCTGTTTTTCGCAAAAAATACCGGTACCATTTTCAGGCAACTTTTATTATTGTATTTTTGATGTTTTAAAATCAAATTACTACACTAAAGCATGAAATTAGTGCATTTTATAATAAGACTCACGCTATTTCGTTGAATTCTGCAATAAAAAGCGATTGTTAAAAAAATTTTTCTGTCATCTCGGAAAATAACTTTTGGAAAAAAACCGGAAAAAAACAGGAAAAAAACCGGAAAAAAACCGGCTTGAGTTTTTTTCCGGAAAACAAACAGCCCTGGTGTAGACCCGGAAAAAAATTAACCGTCTGTCGGTATATTAGAACAGATACGGAACAGAACAAGTTTACAACTTTTAGCTGTACGACTGTCTACACACAATAAATGGACCAGCAGCGAGAAAATTGTTTAATTTAGACTACATTGTAACTCGATTATACTAAATAGTAGAAAAATAAATTAAGAAATAAATATAAAATAACGCTATTTTAATTTCACTAGTCTACTAGTAATAGATTTTTATCGATGGTCTTTTGTAAGGTTGTAATTGTAACTGACAGGCGAATCTTATGCCGGGCGCTGATATGAGGCACGAATAAAATGTACATGTGGTTGATTTTAGCCGAAAACATCGCTTATGCTCACGGTGTATCCGCACTCTTGTCGGCGCCTTAACAATCCATTGGCTCTGTTAGGTCAATTAATGAAAAAGACAATTTACTTTAGATTTTCATTTTGTTTACATTTTCTTACGCATTAGGTCTCTAAAACCCAGGTACTGTTTGTCACATAAAGTATGTGCAGTCCAGCCTCAGCCTCACGAGCCTAAACCACTCCCGATTTTTGTCTAAGGCACTACACCCAGTTAGCCCTATTTCCTCAGAGAATTTCAATTTGTAGTCTTAGTTTGTAGTAAAAATTTTCGCGAAAATAATTTGTAGTCTTAGTTTGTAGTTGTCAAATTCAGGTTAAAAAAATATGTAGTTTTAGTTTGTAGTCAATTTGTAGTCAGGTTACCAAACGTCAGAAATTCGATAGTATTGCAAATTTTTTTCCAAATGAACAATCAGTCATAGAAATGCTTTGCAAAAATAATGACTGGAAGTCTGTTAATTGGTTTTTTTTGTGAAAAAATCGCTTTTTCTGATAGATATTTCTGGAAACAAACAGACGGAATGCAATGTTTAATAGAATTCCAATGCTGAACATCTAGTATTTTTTTAAAAATACAATGAGACGTTTTTTAAAAACTAAGACAAGAAAAAACACGAACGAATGTGCAAAAGTCAATCATGTGTTCACCCTTTCTTTTTATAGGGGTAAAAAAGCGAGAAAATTGTAAAAACGATCTTTCTAGCACTTACTTAACAATAGCTTCGTTCTTGTTATGGTTTCAACGGTTTGGTAAGCTACCATAAGCTCAAGACAGCTCAAAAGGCCGATTGGGGACTCAATGTATATAAAATTACATTAAAAAATCGGGAATTTTCCAAGATAAATGACTACAAATTGACTACAAATTCGCAAATTCTGAAAAAGTAGTTTGTAGTCAATTTGTAGTCATCCAAAATAATATGTAGTCTTAGTTAATTTGCAGTCTTGATGACGTCATAATCGCATAAATATGTAGTTTGTAGTTTGTAGTACTACGAATTAGGTCTACACCCAGTTCGAATATTAGTATCTCCAAATTTTCCTTATCTTTCTCTCAGGTAAATAAACTTGTTGTCACAACTGGCTGGGACTGTTGAAGGACTGCCAAGTAGCCAGTTTAATCTGGTAGTAGCTTGCTGCTCAGTAATATTTAGTTTGTAAGAAGCATGTCTGCCAAATTGCGTGTTTTCTCCGCAGCCCTCTTCCAAAGTCTGCTGGGCAACTGTGCCTACTACCACTGGGGTGCGCTGAACAACATCGAGCCACTAGTTCAAGAGTTCATCAAGAACTCCACTTCAGCCAAGGACGCCGCTCAAGCCAACTGGTTCTGGTCACTGTCCAGTTCGGCATGTCAAGCCGGCTACTGTCTAGCTGCTCTCATGCTGGGCTACTTGGCTGACAGATTGGGGCGCAAAAATACAGTCATAGTGGCCAAGAACGTGATTGTAGTCATCAGTTGTCTGCTGCAGTACGCTGCTCAGCCGTTCAACAATGTGGCTTTGTTGATTGTTGGCAGATTGTTGGCCGGTATTGGTATAACTTTTACTTGGCTTCTGCCTGTCTTCTTGGCCGAATGTTCCCCTCCAAAGTATAGAGGACTGATGTCTGCTTTTGCTTCAGTGGGCACCAGTCTCTGGGTAATGATTGGCTTGACTTGCGGCCTACCCGTAGTGCTGGGTGAGCGGAACACTTGGCAGTATGTCTTTCTGGTGCCCATTATTCCGGCAATCGTTCATATGTTGTCTGCTTTCTACTTGCCCGAGTCCCCCAAGTACCTGTACCTGGTGAAAAAAGATGAGAAACAGTTTCTCAAGTCGGTCAAGTTCTACAGAGGCGATAAGGCTCAACTGGAACAGTTGAAACATGCACTGGACCAGGAAGCCGAGTTGACAGCTAGCACAGATCCAACTGCAGGCTGGATGGAAATCTTGCGCACTAGGCACTATCGATGGTCTTTCTTGCTCAGCTTGCTTGTGTTTGCCACCATTCCATTGGGAGGACCAGACCTAACCACGCAATACTCTACTCAGGTCTTGCTCAGTTTGGGCTTGGAGGCCACTCTGGTTAGCTACGTCAGTGCTTACATGTTCCAAGGTAAAGAGAAATCACAAACAAAAATCACTGACCGAACAAAATTTTTCAGGGCCGGCAATTCTGCTGATTCTGATGGGTTCTTTCATGTTAGTAGACCGTTTTGGGCGCAAGACCCTTCTTCTGACTGGTATGGTGACGAATATCTGTGGTCTTGTACTGATCTTCTGCACAAAGTTTGCCACAAACCAACTAGCCAATGGAATAGTAAGCATTCTGGGCTTCCTGTTGCTAACCGGTGGTAACTGTACCGGCCCATTCACCATGGGTCCTTTCCTCCCTGCGGAGATGTGCCCGCAGGCAATCCGTTCGAAAACGGTGGCGGCAGGAATTTTCGTTGATGGCGCTCTCTCCTTCGTCACCATTTTTTCTTTCCCACCCATGCTGCAGGCGATTGGAACCTACGCTGTAGCGCCATTGGTGGTGTTGGATTTGATTTGCTTTCTGCTGCTGTTGGCTTACTTGCCAGAGACTAAAGGAAAATCGGTGGAAGGAGTTGTTTCGGAGTGGATCGAGCCAGAGAAGGAAGAGCCTGACGAGAAGGAGCCCCTTCTTAGGCTGCGAAAGTTTGTCAGCGGATCAAGATACGACATGGAATCGCTTGCTGGTGACATTCCTGTTGTGTTGCTAGGCCTCATGCATCCCAGACGACCGCCGTGATTGCTGAATGCGACAGATGCAGTTGTTACTGTAGATTCAGATTGACTCTATTCTATTAAATTTATCTAAATCTACTGGGTGTCAAACAATCCCCCATTTCCAGAGCGCATTACAGGAAGAAATAAAAGTGCACACATCTTATTGTGTGTTTATACTGACAAGCTCAATACTGAGCGTTCCATCGATTGGCTTTACGAACAGCTTAAAGACAAAAAATCACTTTTCTATTCTCATTTTGCTCATCTTGTGTTCGTGTCGCCAAGGTGTTCGTGTCGCCAAAAGAGAGAACAGACAGTGTTAAGCTTTTGAGTATAAACACACAATAAAATGTCCTAGTTATTGGTACTTTCAGTTTTTCTTAGTTTGGTTTACTTGGGGCGGGATTATCATTGTTTGGCACCCTCCTGTACATAATTTAGCCAATAAAGGTTGATTCAGAATGGTTTCATCCCACACAGTTTGCAGAAATTCAAATGAAAAACCTGGAAACCAACAAAAAATCTGGAAGACACAAAATAGTACAGTGTTTTGTGCCGGGAAACGATAAGATGACACGGTCGCTGGGAGTTTTTATTGCATGAAATCGTGAATCAACGAATGAATAAAAAAGCATTGAAGGCATCAAATAAATCAGCACACGCAAAGTTCAGATCTGGCCCGACGATCAGATTTCTCTGTACGTAACGCAGTTCGTCGGAAGGCTTGGAAAGATAGCAGAAACCAGTTTTATGAATGCGTAGGAAGACAAAAACGCGAACGGCTACCTGCAAAAAGGTAGGCCTAAGGAATACGGTACTGTTTCAAAATAAAAAAGAACCTAATTTTTCCGTTCACGTGGTTTATTGCTTCAATTTAGGGTTACAATTGTCATCATCATCATGATCTTGCAAATTCATTCGTTACGGAATCAGAGACTACTTGTGCTTGTTTGAATTGTTGGAAGAGTCAGCTCTCAAGCTAGCTGAAAGGTTTATCAATCCACAAAAGCTGGTGGGATGTTTGTGAATAGAACATCTAGCATAAACAACGATATAACAAAAAATCAACATATTCACATGAATACTGTACATATATAATTTGTCAGCAAAACACGTAAACCAACAAATTGCCTGAGGTACGATTGAGGTGGAACAATGGCTTAAACTGAGCAGAAAAAGACATAGACTGCACAAGTCCTAACAACCATTATGTTTCAAGTGCAGCTGCCATATCAACTGATCATCAGCAAATCCATGTCCATGAAATGAGACGCATCGAGAACCAAGTCTGGTGCATCTCAGTGCTCTGCCAGAGCCCAACCCACTCAGCATATCGACCGTTTCAAACTGAGTCGGGAAGGACAAGATTGACATGTTCATAGAACGCCTCAGCAGTCCTGACATTGTATCATCGTTGAGTATGTGTTTTAAAGACCAGTCAAATGACTGAAACTCAGCCGAAAATCGGTGCAGAAAATTGTGATCTGAGCCTGGCAAAATCAGTTGAGAGAAGCCAAGACAGTAGTGCTCGAAGAAACCATGCGGCCAGGAGTCAACTGCTGTGAAGTACTTGAGACTGAAATCAAAGACTAATTTCTCTTCTTTACTACAAACACCGATGTAACAAGGTCCGGATGGTCCTGGGAGAGGGGGAGAGGGTTTGCGATAGTAGAACTTGAAGGGGGCCAAAATTGGTAGGGCCTGACAAAAAATGACAAAAGGGCTTCTAAAACCACCGATTTCTCTTAAATGTCAGCAGTGGAAACGATAAATTCGGTTTTCAAAGCATTTTCAAGCGAATTTTAGGCTAAAAATTTCTGTGATTTCTGAGCCAGTTTGTTAATACTGGAGCCACTACTAGTACTTGTATTTTCGGGTCGGAGGGGGTCCCGTAACCTGTCTCGGAGGGGGGTAGGGGAGGGGGTATGGCCTTTGTAGCCGGGGGCTTCACCTTTGATCTCGGACTGGTCTGTAGACACCATTTCCTCCGGCAAAGCAGGGCATGGCTGTTAGCGAAGAGACAGTGGTGGGGAAGAGGTTGTATTCGTCAGAGCAGGAGCAGTGACCCACCACAGCAGCACTCAATTGTGTCAGCTGGTTGTATTTTCTGCTCAGAAAGCGCTGCAACACCGAGGGGAAGACCGTTCCGTCAATGTCTATAACCAGCATCGGTGAATGTCCACGATATTTCCTGTGCCAAATATACAACGCCGACAGTTTCTTCCATACTGTGTAGTAGGTATCAGTAAAATTTTCGAAAAACAGCAAATCTCCAAACTCCCGTTGTTCACCACTGATCGCATTCCGCAGGTCTGAGTTGATTGGCTGAGCTAAGACAAATCGATAGTTGATGTCGTAAGTGGGCAGACACTTGAGCCAGGAGGACCTGACTGACTGTCTCAGGCGCAGTTGGTCTGGGGAACTCTTTATGTAAATTTGCAACTTGAGGTGGGTTCGAGGAGCAAAAAAAACGGACATTGCTATATCGGACGTTCGCATCAGAAAAAGCACGTACACAAAGCGATGCATGACTCCAGTTTAAACCAGTTACATTACTTTCGTCAAAGACAAAAGGTTGTCTGTGTTGGAAATCAGCCTACGTAGGCAAATAGTTCGTCCGATGCTGCGCAAAGAGAAAACCTGTTTTTTGATAAGAAGATGAATAGTCCCGGCAGACTAAATACCCGCTGACTTTTAAACTTACGTATGTCCGTATCGAAAGTGAATCTGTGATAAATTTCGGCTGGTAAAATCATAGCAGATCGCCTTTCTTTACAAATACTCTCATTAGGCATGCGCTCGGCGCTCGGGCAGAAATTTTCGGCCCGGCCGTTTTTTTCGGCAAAATAATCGACTGCATTCAAAAGAGTTAAATTTAGCATTTTTCGGCTCTTTTTCAAAGGTTTTCCTTATTCAGACTAGAGATTTGCACGGGCCGGGCATGCACAAAGAAGAAATTTTAGAAATTTAATTTATTTAATTATTTTAATTTAAAACTAAGCAGAAAATAGAAATACACGCCGTTTTCCTGGTTCAACATGCCAATTTTCAAAGTTTAGGTTAATTTAGCTTTTAATTTGAAAATTCAGACCAAATTTTCAAAACTTTAGTCAAATAAGACAAAGCAAAAACTGACGGGCCGGAAAGGGATGGGCTGCATTTTGGACGGGACGGGAGGGCCGCGCCTGATTTTTATGCCCGAGCGAACAATGCCGGGTCGGGTATGCTTCACCTGAGCGGCCCGCCAGGCCAGACCTAGCCCCCAAAAAGGTGCCCGTGCACATTTCTAATTCAGACTCATTTTTTATCTTTAACTGATGTATACGTTATTTTTCTAACAAAATCAAGGAAAACGAAGTCCGAAATTAACTAATTTATCAGAATATTTGAGAATAACCTCAAAAACACAATTATATTGATGTTGAAATTGCAAGAAAAATGCTCTATATTAAAACAAATATTTTAGAAGGCCCCAGTGGGTGGCCCGTGCGTCTCTCTTAATCTTAATGCTCAAAAGAGTAGCAAGTATGATATTCGGTAGTCGGCCGAGTGCTGGTGCGCTGCACCATAATTACCGGAGGGGCCGAACCCGAATTCTGACCAAGCATGGCATTCACATAGGTATGGCCAATGGTTTTCAAAAATTCACGCTACAGCAAAAAATTATGCTAAAACCGCCGATAACATGACCGGATACGACAATTCAGGCAAAAAACCGCATTTGATTCCATGAAAATTTAGAAAAATGCGATCTGAAAACATCCGTCTGCGAAGAACTTTTGTATGGCGCACTTGGTACCATTTTTATTTATGGGCAACAGATTTGAATAACTGGCGCTACCAGCAAAAATTTACGCAAAAACCGCACTTAATTTCATGAAGAATTGGAGAAATGCTGGTTCAAAACAGCCGCGTGGGTCAAATCGCGTAAATTAGTGTTTTTTAACTTGGTCGCCGTCCCAGCGGTGGCTGATTTTCTATGGCGCAAGTTACGAAGGTGCAACCAACTTGATTGTTTAAAATCTACTAGAAAGATGTGAATATTCGTCGCACAGCTAAATTAATGCGAAAAAGTACGGTTGCAATCGTTGGGTACAATAAAAGCCAGAAATGGCAAAAATAAAGGGTTACAGAAACTTCAACACCGTTTGTGGGGTTAACGGCAAAGAGCAGAGAGCCAATTCTTATATCATTCGAAAGCCTGAAGTCTACTGTACACGGAACCGATTGAACATCTTGCGCCCACTTCGTCGTTTTTTCACAAGAACGAGGAACATGAAAAAAATCCACGAAAAAGCCGATTTTCAGTAGTTAAGAAAGAATCCAATTTGTGGGGATCACGTCAAACTGCGCTAAGAGAAAAAGTGGTGTTATATAGGTAACGAGTTGCGGTGATTTTAAATCCAGTTGAACAAAATTTGAATCAAGTCTCCTTTTAGCAGAAAATGGACTTTGAAAAACGACGAATTCAGTTTTCGAGAAGAAAATGCTCTTTAACGGCCGAATTATGATTCAAAATGCATCTTATTTTTCGATAGCTTACACTCTGTTTCATATAAATACATCACATTCTCCTATCAATAACGGAACACAAAAAAGCTTTTGCGCTTGAAGTTGCAAAAACCATTTTGGACCACTTTTTGGCTGTGTTTTTGTATTTTCTATTCCGCGCCGCGCGAACGTGCTTTGGCCATCCCTAATTCACAGCATTTTAGTGATCTTCTACAACGGCAATTCATTCCGTTATTCGTCTAGATCGTCCATTATCGCGATAACTACAGAAGTGTAGAAGAAGTGTCCAATTGCAAGGCAAGACTGCATGATATCACTGGAATGCATCAAGCGTTTTGCATTTGGCCGTTGCATATGCCAGATTTTTTACCCGCGCTTCCCGCAGCAGTAAATCGGACCTCTTCATCGAATGCAAATGCTCGGTGTAAAAGTTTTTAATGTCTGAAATAGTCAACAATTTGCTTTGTTTACTATGGCATGTTCAGATTAATAAGATTAGAGTTACAGTAATTGGTGATACCAGAATGTAGCCTGCCTCTGGTGTAGTGAGCCCTCCTAGATACAGATTCAATTTGTAGTTTATTC
>JASANB010002658.1:0-15764 GCA_030248155.1 Sabatieria punctata
AAAGCAATAACTAAATAAACAGTAGATCACTAGCTAAGGTCCGTCACTGCCAACAACACAACACAAACGAGCGGAAGCGGCGGGGCGTGGCCGTTCGGGTGCATCTGATAGCCGCATCCAGCCAATGAGCGTGCGACAGCGTACGTCCGCTTGGTACTGCCACTAATGGGAATGGCTTCGGTGCGTCGTAGGAATTGGCGCTCCAGGGGCATAGAACAGAAGTAATTAGTACACGATTACAGAAGAGAATAGACACTGATAGTTACAACAGTTACCATACACAAAAATACACATTGTTTTTTCAATGTGTAATACACATACACATACATACAAATACAAGTCCATTCCCAATGTGGTCCATTCCCGATCCGTTAAAATCTTTAAAGAGGCAGTCAGTCGCTTAGATCTTTCGTGTTTTACTAATAGATAGGCTTGGGTTATAAAATAGCTATTATATGGCTAACTCAATGCCTTTTCCTTGACTCATATCGCTCTTATCGTCACTTTGTACTTCTATGCTACTGTACATGTGTATGTCTGGGAATAAAACTTACTTACTTACTTACTTAAAGTAAGTGTAAGTATTATAATATGTAGAATAAAATCAACAACATCACTAAATTTGGCATGGATTAGACTGTGAATGAAAACTTAGCATAAACAGATATGGATTCTGAACTGGAGTGCCATACTCAATTCTGAATTTTTAATAGCTATGTTGTAGTGGTGTAAAAATTAATTTAATTGTAATTGAAATTCGCATAATTGACCCGTTTTTAATTTCAATTCAATTAATTTAATTTAATCGAAATTCAAAAGTTGGCCCATAATTTAATTGTAATTTAATTGAAATTCGCCTGGAATTTCAATTACATTTTCATTTATTTCCTGTGGTTTAAGGAATGTAAGTGTCCTGTGAATGTAAGGAAATGTGTAAGTATTAGAGGCACTAAGGACTTCAAACAAAAACCTATTTAGGGTTTGTCACCTCTTTATACTGACCTCACTATGTTTTGTAATATTTTATGATCTGCTTTTTATTTCGTAGTTCATAAAAGCCAAAACAGTGATTTTTGGATGTATGCTGGGTTGACTGACACCCCCTTTTTGGCAAAGGTACTTACGTAGGTAGGAAGTGATCTTGCTCAAAAATGCTGGAAAACTTTAGATTATGCACTGGTATATAGTAATAATGAACTAACTGTAAATTTCCCCCAGAATGCCATTTTATGCGGTTTTAAAAGGCAACAATTTAAAATTTTCTCGTCTGATTGGACAGCAGGCTAACCAGGTGTCTCTAAGCTTTTACATGGACATTTTTCTAAGTCCTGAGTCACTGTCACTGTCTTTTAGCTCTTTCCAACAAACCGCAAAATTCATCAATGGTTCGTTTCGGCCTGATGAATTGTTTTTGACGAATAGTTCTTCTCATTTTACGATTACTATTCTTCAAAAGATGATGAACTGAAGAAACTATTCATCACAGAAATTGAGGAACAATTAAGTAATGATTCTTCAACAAACTTTAATGGCAGTTTTCCTTAGTTCAACCGAAAAAGAAACGTGCCACAGACACATAAACTGACTGGGCTCGTCATGACAGTTAATCAGAAACTGCTAAGCACTGCCGTGTAGTAAAAAGACCTTTTGTCAAGTTGAAGTGCTGGACCATTCCAATGCATTTGATGAACAATAAAATAATTGATTCCTCAGAAAATCTTGCAAAAGTCTTCAAAATGATGAATAGTATGGATCAAATGGACCATTTCATGATGAATAGTATGATGACATGATGGCATACTGATATATCAGTATGGTTTGTTGGTAGGAGTTAACAGCAAAATTCCAGTAATTTTCAAAAAAATTGAAAAAATAATTGAAAAAAATTGCATAATTGAAATTTTCCGAGGTTCCATAATTTAATTGAAAATATAATTGTAATTGAAAATAATGAAAAACTATTTCAATTAATTTAATTTAATTTAATTGAAATTAGAAACTGAGCCCATAATTTAATTGTAATTGAATTGAAATTTTACATCACTACTATGTTGAGATTTCTGTGACTAAATCAGTTACTTTCTTACTCAGAATGAAGACGAATGCAGAAGCCATATATTTGGTCATTTTGGTTTGTCAAGTCAACTGTTTCGTTTTTGCTTTTCTGCCTATCCGTGGTGACTGAAAGAGCAGTTTAGGGCAAATTGTGAGGTATGCCGACGTAATATATTCTAATTATATTGTACACATTTTGTGACGGAGGCTTCGTAGCACGGATATGCATGCAGTAAATAGCCAAAAGGGTAAAGAAGACCAAACCTTAAGCTTTAAAAACTTGCTTGAGTTTTTTCCGCATTTTAGTTTTTTTCCTTAAACAACGAAAAAAAACGAGACAAAAAACCAACCCAACAGCCCTGACCTGATACAGACGGCTGCTTCTTTTCATCTCGTTTAAGAGAAATGGCTTAACTTCTGGAGGACAATTTTACGTGGAGACGAAAAATTAGCGAACTGAGCTTTGCTTTCAGGGTCATATTCTCCGATGGACGGGTTAAGCTAGAAAGTACTGGAAAGTTGGGATTGTTGGCTTCGAGGGAACATACGAAGGGTGTTCAGTAAGTCTGTTGGATTTTATTGGATTCAAAACGGTAAAAATCGTTTGGCTAAATTGGGCTTCAGTAATGGAAAGAACAGACTTTTCCCATTCTAACGAAACAAACCAGAGAGGAATTGGTTGGCTAACAAAACAAGCGAGTTATGACCGTTTAACTGCGTCACTCCGCCTACACAGATATACCTTAAATGGAGCGTACGCTCTCCCTAGGGGGGGGCGAAGCCGGAAGCAGAAGAAAGGTTGAATAAGGCAACCGAAGAGAATTTACAAATATCCTCTGGGGGATGAAATTCTACATAAAATACGGTATCATCCGGGGATACTGTATGTTGTATGGTCACAAAATCTTTCAAATAACTTGCAAACACAAACTAAACAAATTAAATTAAACAAAAATAGTGCAATTCATCGACAACTTTCATCAGATCTCTAAAATCATTATTACTTTGCTCTCATGAAACATGCTGATTCACACAGGCTGGAAAAAAGCTTTAAACTCTCTAACAAACCCGATAAAATTATTTAGTTTAGCGAACAGCTCATACAGTACCCAAGCGAACTTCAGATTGAACTATGCATAGCAGCGTCCAGCAAGCCACTTATGCTTTGAAGTGCAGTCACCGCCTTTGCATAGTTGACAAAAGGAATGCAGAGAAAGATTATCGATGGATGATTCACAAAGAGTTGCCATTCAGAACCTGCCTCAGACGGATTGAACTTCAGGTTATCGGCCGTTCAAACGTACTGACCTATGACAATAGTTGACAAAAGGAATGCAAAGAAATGTTATCGATGGATGTTTCACAAAGTGTTGCCATTCAGAACATGCCTCACACAGATTGAACTTCAGGTTATCGCCCGTTCAGACGTACCGACCTATGAGTTGTGCATTAGAGGTTCCATATAAGCAGGTAGCAGCACTGACAACCATGCATTTTGTTGCACTTCCTATTGTCCTACACTGCATTCAGCTGTCTACGCTCATCTATCCGATCTAAGTATGGCAACCCGACTGACACTTCTCTTGATTCTTCTGTCAGTCGGGCTGCAGTTTGCTGAGCAAATCAATCGGGAACCAATGGAAGATTGGGAGTCCAATTTAGAGTTTAGAGGTTGGCTTATATTGTTGTTAGTGTAATGTCGCCCCTACGTCCGCCGATAGGGCGCCGCGCCTTTGATAAGCTTAGGAATCTCTTGTATCGGTGACTGTGTAAAGTGTATCTTGTATTGCACACGTCTACCCAATACTATAGTTAGTATCTTCGAAACCATTTCTGTCCACCAGGGATGTGAGGTGTTGTTCCTAAGGGTGGGAAAAAAACATAAATCACGGAAAAAACTCAAGCTAAAAATAGCTAATTTATGTCATTTTTCAGTAAAAAATATACTTTTGCGATGTTAATAGGCTAGACTGACTCAAACCTGTTTGAAAAACAACAGAAAATACCAAATTTGGCAATCTAAAACAAAAAGGCAAACTGCTGTAAGAAAATTTGCATATAGCTATTATTGATGGAGCCAGTCAGGGACGTTTGATGCCTGTTTCGTGATTTATATCTATGTGTAAGACGTGTATTTCTATTCTGAAGAGGGTAAAAAGCGTTAGGAATCAAAATATCAGGCTAGATACTCAGAACATGAGCTGGAGTTTTTTCCGCGATTTTGAAAAAAAAAACAAAAAAAACAGGAAAAAACAGGCCGAGAGATTTTTCGGAATCCATCCCTGACTACAATTGTATATTTTACACAGACAGGAGCCTGGTAAAATATACAAGCAGACATGGGCAAAGGGGGGGCTGAGGGGGGGGGGGGTTGCCGCCCCCTCAGGCTCTGACCTACCCCCCCTCAGGAATTTTTGGAAGAATTTTGTATAGAAAATTATGATAAAAATATGCCTGGATTAGGTGTAAATGAGCTCAGAATAGCTTATTTTAGCTTATTTTAACCAAAAATAAGCCAAAAAACCTTGATTTTAGCCAAAAATCGGACTTTTTGGCTTACCACCCCTCAGCCCCCCCTCAACCGCTCCTACCCCCCCCCTCAGCCCCCCCTCAGGAATTGAAAATTCTACCCCCCCCCTCAGCCGAAATGCTAGCCCATGTCTGTATACAAGATTATGTAGCTATGTAGTTTTTTTCGGAAAAATATCCATTCCTGCTTTCCACCATGAAACAAACTTCAACCAATTTTTGCATCAGAATACGATGGTTGGCCAAATAGAGAAGAAAAGCTTGTATAAAACTCTATATTCTTAGCCACAAAGCCACTTTTTTATTGTTTAGTTAGTTCTTTTCAGTAGAGGGGTAGAGGAGAGGCTAGGTAGATTTATGCTAGTAATTATAGGAGCAACATGTCATTCAAGCCATGCTTTCTGATCGCAAACTGTTCAGCGGATAGTACTTTTAAAGGAAGTTTTGTATTTCAAGCTACCTTTCTGACAGAAAATGCATAGTTTAGGGCAAGTTATAGGGTAAAACAATTCACATTCTTTCAGAACGGTTGCCGTACCGATTTGATAATGCAACTGGAGGATGGATACAAAATACTGATAACACAACTGAAGACTCTCCTTTCCCCATCATTGGTAACTTGGTTTATACATATTTTATCATTCACTTCAATGTTTCAACTACAGTTGGTAGGTTAGGTATACCTGAACCTGAACCTGAAATCTGGGTATTAACCGGAAAATTGTGAACCTGAACCTGAACCTGAACCTACTTCAAAATAAAAGTACTTACCTGACACCTACTAGGTCGGTACCTACAATGTACTTTTCAGGTTTTTCTTGTCTTAAACTTCCCGGTACAAGTAGCACGTACTGTCAACTTTTGAAATTGGTTAGATCAGATATTGCTTGACGCTTTACAGTTTTGTTCTTACAAATGGTGTGCGTGAAGCGTCTAATGCACATTATCTGCACCTACGTGTACTGTAACATAAAAATGAAGGCGATTATAGGGAAAGCCCCCATCCGGAAATTGCCTTTATGAAAGCTTGTCTTCCTCTATACCTAAGCCTAAGCTTTAGTTTGTTTGTTGAACGTAAGCTTAAACGTCAGCTACATGGTATAACTTATGTAAGCCTGCGCCTTAACTTAATGCCGGAACTTAGAGTTTGAGAAATGAACGGGCTTCCCAATCTTGTTCCCATTCGCTGTTGATTCTCTATTGATACCTGCCTCCTCTGCTACAGTAGAGCGTGCCTTTAGTCAGGCTAGTATTGCTGTGGAAAAAAGGCGTTGCCCTTTGTCAGCAAGTAATTTTGGAAACGAATTGTTGATTAAGCTGAACAAGGATGTGATTGGCACTGTAAAGTCCACAACGGCTGAATTCTGAATAATTTCAAATGGCCCCCATTACTGTTTCCCAGCAAGTTAATAACAAATAGCAAGTTAATTTAGTTTTAGCCGAAATCGGGTAGCAAATAGCAAATTCCTAGCAAGTTAATTTTGGGCAAAGCGCCGCCTAGCAAATAAATAGCTAGTTTAATTCGGATTGAGGGAGTGAGAAATTTGCTAGGAATTTGCTAGCAATTTACTAGGAATTTACTAGGCTCATTCAGACATATTCATCCATTATCCCTATCTTTCCCCGCTTGGCCTGGGACCTGATGTGTGGCCAGGATATACTTTATACCCAAGGTTGGTCACGCTATGTATAAAGCTAAAGTAGCTAAAGTATGTAGGGCTAATAGCGAAGTATGGACAAAAGTTAGTCTCTAGGCTGACAGTAGATTCGGCAAATAGAAAACTACTGAATGTGTTCCTGTTAAGCCCGGTTCACACCACACTGCCGTGAACTAGGAACTAAGAACTATGAACTAAGAACTAAGCCGTGAACTAAAAATCTGGCATAAGAACAAAGAACTAACAGCGGGGCGTTCACACTGTGAACTAGAACTAGGCTAGAGGCCGCACGTTTTGCTGTTGTAGTAGTTTAAATAAAGGCATGTTTTCAAAATTTGTTGACCAAATCAATGCTTTACTCTTTCGAACAGTGAACAGATTGAATTACATGAGTTTGCGCTCTTTGCTGCTTGAGTTTGGCCCAAAAATTAAGCAGTTTTGGTATGCTTTAAAACGAATCTGCCTCATTCGACAATTTTAGTGATTTATATGCCCAGCTATTCAAGGAAATCACTTGACACCGGCTAAGCAGATGTCAGCCAATTATCTGTCCAAGTTTTAATAATTTTAAACAGTGTTCATAAGCGCACAATAGGCTAATTGCACCTGCAAGCCAAAAATTGGCTGACGTGCATCTCCCAGTGTCTTCTCTTTGCTCCAAGTCAATAGTATAAACGTTTTTGTAGACGTACTACACCGAAAACATGTTTATGCCCTTTTTCAAGAGTCCTTGCCGTGTGTTTTGCATGTTTAAAGTAGAAAACAGAGGCTTTCTGCTCTGTTGCATTGAATTCTTGTCTTGAAATTTGGTCTGAGAGAGACTAGACATCTTTCGAAGCCTTCGGTAATAAGGCCAGATCAGCATTAGTGGTTAAAAATAGTTTCCATGGCCCAAAACACACGCGCGCGGTCGCAAAATCCTTAGTTCATGAACTAAAAGTTGAGCTTAGTTCAACTCTGCTTAGTTCTTAGTTCACGGTTGGTTCTTAGTTCACAAGTGTGAACGCATCTGAACTAAGAACTAAGGCCGTTAGTTCTTAGTTCTTAGTTCACGGCAGTGTGAACCGGGCCTTAGGGATAAAGTTAGAGAAAGTTCTTGCCTGTGCTTCTCTTCCTGCTTTTGCTTGTTCAACTCATTGAAACTAAGACACAATGTACAGTTTTGATTTTAAGCGGTACCGGGGGTTTCCACTTACAAGACAAATAGGAAAATGATCAAATTGGTAACTTTTTCACGTCCTTTTGAACACCAAGATCTTATAATAACTGTGGTGGTTTTATAATCGGAAAATATCGGAGGCATCATTTGGTTGAGCGAAAAATTTGTAGCAAATTCTAGCAAATTGATAGCAAATAGATAGCAAATTTCTAGCAAATAACAAGTTAATAACAAATTAAATTTGAAATTGCGGTTTCTAGCAAGTAAATAGCTAGTAAATAAAATTCCCGACAGCTACAAGCAAGTTAATAGCAAGTTAATTAGAAAATATATTAACTGGGAAACAGTAGCCCCCATTCTGTCAATTTCCAACCGAATGAAAAAATTTTTGGCACGATTATTATTAGTTCTTAAGAGTTTATTTTGGCCAAGTCCAAGCCTGCTAGCCTTCTATAGCCTTAGGTTATGCCCTTTCGAAATCAACGGACCCGATTTTTCAGACATTAATTTTGAACATAAATATCTCATAAACCCTTCATTAGATCTTATCCGAATTTTGCACATTAACCAATCTTGATACGGACTTAGAAACCCAAGGAGCACAGCTTTCTAACACATCCGGTTAAAATTTTTTTTAAAGATTGTTTTACCTGCAAAATTTGGGAAAGATCCAATGAAAAACTGACGCCTGAAGATTCGAGTCCGTTGATTTCGGAAGGGCGTAGCTCGAGGCTATAGAAGGCTATCAGGCTAGAACTTCCTCCCCAGGATTTAAAAATTTATGACCCCTCAGCCGAAATGCTAGCCCATGTCTGCTTCTGCCTCCTGCTTCAAGTGTGCGGACTGAGCAGCTCTTTAGTGTTGCTGCAGACAGTTAAGAACCTAAGCGTTGCTGTCAGCAAGCTGAGAATGCTGAGAAATTGATGTTTCTGAGAGCTATCATGCCACTGTTAGGTTTTGACTATACCATCGATTTCTGAGTTGCCCAGGAAAAACTGTTTTTGCTGGTGCAGAGAAATAAACTTGATGTCATTTTTGGGTAATGTGGATTCGGCCCCCGGACCTCCGGACCCCCACCGAATTCGGACCCCCAGCCTGGTACGGAAACAACGGTTTGTGGATTCGGAACCCCACACCGGGACCGTAGTTTAAATTTCCCACGGCGGGGCACATTTGGACACCTCGGTTTCGGTACGCGGACCATTCCCCTCACCCGCCGACCACCCTAACTTTAGGCCTCAGTTTCAAGCTGATGCTTAGGTTCAAGCTTAGCTGGGTGCAGGCAGGTTCAGAGTTAGGATCACCCTTTAGGGCAAAATTTTATAAGGCTCTTATGCCTTGCCAGTAGTGTGGGTTTGTATATTCAAATATACATATACAAATTTGTATATATATATACAAATGTTTTGGATATACATATACATATACATATACAAACGGACTGCTATTGCAATATTCAATATACATATACAAACAGACTTGATATACAAACGGTTTGTATATTTTCATTTGTACAGGGTGCGTCAAAAAAAAAACAACCCAGCAGATTTTTTGCTGTAGCAACCGCAAATCTCAACCGATTTGAATGAATCCTGCTTTAGATGAAAGATAAATAAATTCTTGAACGACTGGCGTAGCTTTCATTAAGATGCGTTGCTTAGTTCCTGAGATAATTGCTTTCAAATTCAAAACAGAGATTTTGGCAGTGCACAACAGAGATTAAAACAACCCAGCAGATTTTTTACTGTAGCAGCCGCAAATCTCAACCGATTTCAGTGAGTCCTATTTTATATGAAAGATAAATTAATTCTTGAAAGTTTGGTGAAGCTTTTATTAAGATATGATGCTTGGTTCCTGAGATATTTGCACTCAAAGTCAAAACAGATTTTGGCTATGAACAAGAGCGATTTTTATTATTCTGTTGCACTTCATAATAAAACCGATTCCTACTGCTCAGGGCTAACGTAACGAGGTTTTTCTGGTGCCACACATGCTTGGTTACTTCATTTGTAAAAGTCTTGTTGCCCCTCAGCAGTAGGAATCCGTTTTGTTGTGAAGTGCAACGGAATCGCTCTTGTTCACTGCCAAAATCTCTGTTTTGAGTTTGAAGGAAAATAGCTCAGGAACTAACAATCTAACCTTAATAGGGCCTTCACCAGTCTTTCAAGAATTTATTTATCTTTCATTTAAAGCAGGGATCATTCAAATCGGTTGAGATTTGCGGTTGCTACTGCAAAAAATCTGCTGGGTTGTTTTTTTTTGACACACCCTGTATATTTTTGCTGTAAGTAGTTTAGCACATTTTGGCCACTTTCGTTCGGTAATTGAGATATTTTTACAGTTTCTTTGGGTGTTTTTGTATTTTGAGCCTATGTCTTCAACTTTTCCAGAAGAATTTGTTAAATTTGCGGTTTAGCCTCATCTGCATTAAGACCAAATATTATTCATCTTCGTTTTAGAAGTATTTCGCAATGAGTTTTGCTGTTTGAAACGAAAAAATGGAATAGTAGGCACGCGCAACAACGAAATTCATAATCGAATCCCGCACGTTTCCCTTTTCGTTTCATCCCAGTTCCGATCCGATCCGATGTGCGGGGGGCCTTACGGCCTGCGATCAGACTCGAGGTCCATTTCGCTTCCCCGTGATTCGTCATCTCGGACGTTTGCCCTTCTTTCACTGCCAAGCCACTCAAGCCATGCTGTTGGGCGCCAGGTACTAAGAGAGTGCCTGGCGTGGTGACGTCATGGTGCTGACAGCTCCCAACGGCCGCCCCGGCCAGTGGCACTAAACCAGTATCAGCCTTATTGCTGGTCTCTCAGACAGCTCCTGACGTCGTTGATCTTCCCTCCAACGCGGCATGCTTTTTGGAGCGGCTTTCGGTGCAACGGCAGATCCAGTTGGTTCCCATTTTACCTACTCACTGTAACCAGTTTTCGGTGGCCTGGGTGGAGCGTTGTGCCGACGACCAACTCTTTGCAGCAAGAAACTTGCCGCGCCGAGAGGATGAACCACTACAACCGCTAGGGATGCAGGGGCCGCCGTGACTCAGAGGCAGCGAGCTACCCACTGAGCCAACGACGCGGCTTCATCCCAGTTTTAAACTTGTTATTGTTTTTTCAGATAAACCCGTTTAGCCATTCTCCCTGATGCGAAATAACGATTTCAGGGGCTATTTCTGCTTAAAACTATACCTACAGTATGTACGAGCCTAGTAGGCCTGAATCGAAGACTAAAGCCAGAACCTAAGCCTTAACATACCTTCTAACCTAAAACTAAGGAGTGTACCTAAAGCGTAAGTTTGAATTTGTTGCTAGCATTTGTATTACTTAAAGATGTTCAACCACCAGTGACTTACCCACACCGCACAAAATTTTTCTTGATATTACAGATCCTAAAAAGCCTGAGTTTTAGCAACAACATAAATTTTAGCTGGTAAAAATTTTAGACTGAGGGCAGTGTCACTTAAGAGTCAGTCTCTGATTTGATCGACCCTTGGTATGTCAAGTTGAAAATCGAACTTTCGCGTAGAGAGCTGTGCGTTGGTGTACTAATAGGCATTCATGAGTTATGTTAAACCTGCAAAGGGTTTATGGATTTGACGCTCCATTCCCGAGATACAAGCCGCCAAAAATCGGCCCGCTTAACTATGGGACCAAAATTCTCAACTCGAATTTCTTTTGTACCAATAAGAGTTGGGACTAAAAAATTGGGGATTTTAGGTAACGTTTTGAGTAGTTTAAGAATTTTTGGTCCAAAATTATTTTTGAGTAAAAATTTTTTTGCGACCACATTTGGCCGGCCCTAGCTCGTCTGGAACCCCCCCTACACAGTTTTTTATTTCAGAATTTTGTAGCGCAATCAATTTGCCAGACTTTGGTGTAAAGCATTTTGGGCTGCGACCCGACAATCGTGAGATATTCGCCTCAGAATGGCCAAAACCGTGCAGAATTTGCTAGTTTTGCAGTACACAAAGCTACGATGCCGGATTACTTTCATTGTAATAAGAGTTGGAACTAAAAAATTGGGGATTTTAGGTAACTTTTTGAGTAGTTTAAGAATTTTTGGTCCAAAATTATTTTTGAGTAAAAATTTTTTTGCGACCACCTTTGGCCGGCCCTAGCTCGTCTGGAACCCCCCCTACACAGTTTTTTTATTTCAGAATTTTGTAGCGCTATCAATTTCCCAGACTTTGGTGTAAAGCATTTTGGGCTGCTACCCGACATTCGTGAGATATTCGCTTCCGAATGGCCAAAACCGTACTGCAAAACTAGCAAATTGTGCACGGTTTTGGCCATTCGGAGGCGAATATCTCACGAATGTCGGGTCGCAGCCCAAAATGCTTTACACCAAAGTCTGGCAAATTGATAGCGCTACAAAATTCTGAAATAAAAAAACTGTGTATGGGGGGTTCCAGACGAGCTAGGGCCGGCCAAAGGTGGTCGCAAAAAATTTTTTACTCAAAAATAATTTTGGACCAAAAATTCTTAATCTACTCAAAAAGTTACCTAAAATCCCCAATTTTTTAGTCCCAACTCTTATTACAATGAAAGTAATCCGGCATCGTAGCTTTGTGTACTGCAAAACTAGCAAATTCTGCACGGTTTTGGCCATTCGGAGGCGAATATCTCACGAATGTCGGGTCGCAGCCCAAAATGCTTTACACCAAAGTCTGGCAAATTGATAGCGCTACAAAATCCTAAAATAAAAAAAACTGTGTAGGGGGTTCCAGACGAGCTAGGGCCTGCCAAAGGTGGTCGCAAAAAAAAATTTTTACTCAAAAATAATTTTGGACCAAAAATTCTTAAACTACTCAAAGAGTTACCTAAAATCCCCAATTTTTTAGTCCCAACTCTTATTGGTACGAAAGAAATTCGAGTTGAGAATTTTGGTCCCATAGTTAAGCGGGCCGATTTTTGGCGGCTTGTATCTCGGGAATGGAGCGTCAAATCCATAAACCCTTTGCAGGTTTAACATAACTCATGAATGCCTCTTAATACACCAACGCACAGGTCTCTACGCAAAAGTTCGATTTTCAACTTGACATAGGGATAAGGGCGGAGAGTCGATCGAATCAGAGACTGACTCTTAATAGAGTTCGCACCGGTTGGGAGAACTGCCTGAAATCGGAATACACTCATGCAATTTGAGAATATTTCACGTTGGCTAGCCCAACAACGCCCTACCATATGACAATGACACCCATCATGGTAAATGGGAGTAAAGTCAGTCAGTCAGTCAGTACCCCTAACCCACCTGGTTTGTCGAAATCATGCTTTCCAGCAGAAAATTTATAATATTCTTAATATATAAATATACAAAAAATATGCAATATTGAAATTTTGTTTGTATATGTATATATACATATACATATACAAACTAATGTGCATTTGTATATATACATATACATACATATACATATACAAACGAAGTAGGCATATATGTGCCCACGTTACTTGCCAGGTGGGATTGAGCCGGCTATCGGTTTCTTTAAGCTCTGATTTTATAAAATTACTGTAACGCAGTAAATTCGTTCGTATAATCATTATGTAATGACTTTGCGTAACGTATTTCCCAGCAAACTGCACGTCATAGAAATAAATTAAGCATAAGCTAAACGGTTGTCAAAAATGCTTGACTTGGTGATGAGTAAAAAAGCTGCGTAACAGTTAAAGCGGAAGGTCAACATTGAGCATTGACAGTGAACAGAGAAACTTGCGCAAAAATAGAGTCCAAAAAGTATTTCTCAGATAAAAATAATTAAAATATAATGAAAAATTTCATACGGCAGGTAGGAGAGCAAAAAACTGACTTCTTCACACTGTCACTGAGCTCTACTGAAAGTACATCAAATCTGAATAAGAATTATGCTAGAAATCTTCGCTAGCGACGGAGCTACTACATACTGTATATATGAAACTAAAACTCATCATAGTCAGGGTCGTGCCAATCTGGTGATCCAAAATCCCCTGACTTTCCGCCGATTTTGCCTGCCCAACCAGATGCGAGGAAATTTTGAAAATTGCGTTTGAAAGGCACTCTGAGCATACAACTAACAGTTTTAGTAGTTTGAAGAGGTTGGTGGGCCGTTTAACCAGGGCGAGAAAAGTTTTAAAAAATTACCCTTCTAACGCACTGATATTGACTGAATTACATGGCTGATTGCACTTTCATTGCTGCTTCTACAACCTACTGACCTACTGAATGCATGTTTTTATGTAGTGACGCCGGCAATTTCCGCTGATAAGTCCCAAAATCCCCTGACAAATTTTAAATCCCTGACCGGCACGAACCCTGCTATCACGATATCGGGGAATTGAAATGCCGTTCTTGAACACATTAACCGAGACTACATTGTATCTCTTTCGCTCGAAAGTACCATCACATTGGTTCCACAGTACAGTAGTATATTCGTACGCGCTACTGTTGCTTAGTAAATTATAATTATAATTTTAATTACACTTTTTAGAAATTTACTAATACAGGTAAATTATTTGGTAAGTAAATAATAATTTCAATTAAATTAAAAGTGAATTTTTGCCTTAAGTAAATTATAAATACAATTTCAATTAATTTTTTTGGAAATTTATTAATACAAGTAAATTATAATTAAGACGCAATTTCTGAGAGGATTCAATGTCTCATAAGGGAACCTCCCTAATTTGGACAGGGTCACATCACGGATTTCGATATTTCTATGATAGTTCAGTTGTAATTGATGAAAAACCATGATGCGCCATGTATCCGTCCGATCGGCCCACATGGGCCTGCTGACCACATCCTTGAAGTGACCGGTCCAGAGCGAAATTTGCAAATTTGGGTCCCTTCATTCAAGTCATTGTATCTTGCCGACATCTAGAGTTACAGTGACCGTGAGCCCACCAAACGATCGAGAACGATCCGAGGATTACAAATATCACAGTTAAAAAGCGGTATCTAGCTCCGTACCGCAATTTAGGGTAAAAAACGCGGTTCAACACTGAATTTTTACCATACCCGGTGACACGTTTGACCAAATTTAAGTACATTAGAATGATGGGCCAGAAGCAGATTTTTTATATAATATAGCACAGTAAATGCGCAACATACATGCAAAAAATCAGCAAAATCGACGCGCCACATAGGGTCGAAATCGGCCCTTAAAGTCTCGGTGATAAATTTTTTTCACTCAATGTCAACAAAAATTATCCTTCTAGATCAATTTTTTTGTAGAATGTGAATATTGAACTGTTTTCATGAAATTTTTACATTGAAGCCCAATAACATTGAAAACGGTCAGTATTGTGCAGCTCTACTGTGTACAATGCATGTTACGGAATGCATATAATAAACCAATCTGCGTGCATATCATTGTGCACATTTAACAAATGAATGTCTTGTTTATTGCATAATTCCTTCATTTCTCCTGTTTTTAGTCAATTTTCCTCCCCACCTATTAGCGATCGACCGGAACAAAAATTTTCGCCGGAACCGGAACCGGAACCACCCAGTTCCGGCCGGAACCGGAACCGGAACCGGAACTTTTTCAATATTTGGTCCAAAATTTATAGAAACGTATTTATAGGCACGTCGTGTACAAATTCCTGTTATAAACATCAGCAGAAGTTCAAATCAACAACAGAATACAGACTTTTCAATAACAGTAGTCAAGAGCACGCAAATTGTACTTCAGAAAGAGAAGCTTTTCAACATTTTCAGGTTTCAGCTTTGATCTGTCACCTTCGGAGATGTTTTTAGCTGCCTTAAAGGCACAGTTGTTAAAAAAAAATTTTTTTTGAAGGCCAAAAGTTTTTGCTTTTTTTTTAAAAATTTAAAAAAAAATTTTTTTTGTTGAAAATCGTCTTAAATGGGTCCAGCATGCTAGTACAGATACTTACAACAAATTTTCCACTTTTGCACCTTAAGTCAGTTGAGAAACCTGTTCGAAAACGACAATACAGCTCTAAACACTGCCTGTAACTGCATAATTTCACCGAAAATTGTCTTTAGAGGCACTTCTAATGATGCATAACATGGAAAACAGCATAATTTCTCCCCATTCATGCAAATTCTACTGCCCCCACTGAGCTGCGCACTTTATTAAACAGACGCAATAATACTTGATGTAACTGAATATCCATCGAAAATAGTGAATGAAAAAGTTCCGGTTCCGGTACCCTTTTTCACCGGAACCGGACCGGAACCGGAACCGCCAGTTCCGGCCGGAACCGGAACCGGAATTCCGGTCGATCGCTACCACCTATGCCGCAAAGGGGGTGTAGCCACCCTACACCCCCTGGATACGCCACTGTTTAGACTCTGTTTTCGTTTGGAGGTTGATATGGTGCATTTAGATGCATACGGTGATATTGGGCTTTGGGCAACG